>OZ007570.1:40295967-40465967 GCA_963931925.1 Onchidella celtica | reverse complement strand
TAATAATTTTATTATAAACGTCAGATTCGTGAATGGGCTAGACTAGAGTAACGAGGACCATTACAGTGTGCACAACTTCGGCCAATCCTTCTTGGTTAAGCCTCTTTGATCTTTTGTTAGAGCCATGTCTCAAATATCTTCTTCTCGTGGATAGCATGCTGAGATCTATGATCATGTAAAATGAATTCTCTTTGCATCTTTCCAATTTATTCCGATTGTACCATTCAGGAATATTTTGTTACGTTCTTTTGTTACTTTTTAAAGCTGAGAAGAAAAGAAAGGGAAAACAGCATTTCTTTGAAACTGGGAAAAAAACAACAAACAAACCCACAATAATAAGAAAACGCCACTAACAAAAATCTATGTATTTGAAGACCTGTAGCTCTCAGAGTTACCAGGCCACATTCCTCGCCTTTCGACCTCAGGTTTCCAAAATCCCTCTCCCATTTTGAATTGTCTTCTGGCAATTTTTTCACAATTTTATTTTTACAGTTAATTGTTGAATCAATTTTTGAAACTAACTTTCTTTATACATTACAATGAAGTGGAAGAAAGAAACCCCGTATTTCAATTTATCATAAACTTCAATTCAGGTAGGCTACATTTTACGCTTCTGGGAGGGTCTCCTTGTGTCCTATCATCCTGTTGATATATTCTGTCTTATCGTCTTGCTTTTGCCTAGCACAATCATTATGACCGTGACCGTTGTCCACCTGCTTTCTTCAAACATCAAACTCAGACTCTCAGTTTGGAGTACCTCCTCTCCCGAATTCCTTTCCTGGGTTAAAACTCCCACACTTACATTTGAAATTCCTCCCATGGGGACCTACGGGTCTCCCATTTGAGAATTACATTGTACACCACAGAACTTGTTGAGAGATAGGGATGCATGGAACAGAGTAATGGATACCCGAATACCCTGCTGATATTCCAAGGAAACCCATAGAAGCTGTGGGGATCAGGCTGCGTTCTGTTTTCTGTTGAGATGTTGTCCGCATCGAGCCGTGATGTGTAGTTTGTACCAATTAGCTCTAGTCAGTGGATATAGAGGTACTGCACACGAAAGCAGAGCAATAGATACCTGCCCATACAGTTATAGGTAAGTATCTAAACAATGTGATATCAAAGGCCACACGTTGATTATGACCAGATGATGCATTGTCACACATAATGAACATACACACATATACACACACACACGCACGTTCTCTCTCTCTCACACACACGCAGCGAGATTCCAGCAATCCAAGATTTTTAAATCCTTTGTATAATCCCGAAAACAAAAGGTCAATTATTGGCATATTTGCTGCCGTACCGACTCAACGGGAAACTTTCCAGATCATTATTTTCCAAACACACTAATTAAGTTGTAGCCAGGAGAAACCAGTCACAAGTTTATTCTCATACTTGAATCAAGCTTGTTTCTAGTGTTCAGATGTGGAAAGACCTATTTCAAATATTCTCATCTTGAAACAAAATGGTTCGTTGTGTTCAGTCTGAAGAGGGCTAATTTCAAACGGTTCTCATTCTTTCTCATTTTTTTTTTTTTTCGTTTTAGCATTTAGCCACTGCAAGTATCATTCACAGCATTGGGTTCCTTCATACTTCATTACTGCTGTTGTTTCCACTTTCTCCAAGCAAATGTATCTCTTAAAATTTTTAAACTTGCGCTTCAGTAGAACAGGAGCATCCTGTTTCTGTAGACTCGCTATTAGCCAGTTGCGGAGATCAAGCCGTTTTGTATCGCATCGGCTGCCCTCCAAAGTGTTTTGGTTTAAAAAAAAATTAGATCTTAACATTCTAAAATTTTGAAATAAAAAACCACCACGATCGGAGAAGAGGTAACAGGCACCCAAATACTCTATTGTTTTGCTAAACTTTAGATTAAAAAAAAAAAGCAAAAACAACTCACTTCGATTGTTTCTGGCAGATGTCGTGACCTTGTGTTCGCAATTACTTAATACTTATTGTTTTTTTTTTCAATTCTTGGTTCAGTATAACACGCTGATAGTGAATTTTTTTAAACCACAAAGACATATTGTTGTAATTTAAAAAAAAAAAATGTTTTTTGTTTTTTTTTTGTGTTAAGGTTAGGGTTACATTACACTGACCCAGTTTCTGGAAATGGAAATATCTGGGTGTTTGATGACGATAAGCAAGAGAAGTTTCTAGAAGATGCTTAGAATTTTCTTAAGTTTTCCTGCGGATGCTGGAGTGACGTAAGGATTGATTTTCCATATACCTTGTATATTCTCCCCTCCCTCACGACCCCCCGCCCCGCCTCACCGCGCTCTGCACACGCTCCACTCTCTCATTTGTGTCGTAGAATTGTGGAAAATTATAACTTATACTCCACCGTTCATTTATTTATTCATTGATTATCTGCGTTCATAACAGCAATGTCTTACCTGAAATAAGTCATCTAACTATGCAGTCACCTTTGCAGCCAGAATCGGAATAATACCAGATATCGTGTGAATGATATCTAACCACACGATTTGCCTTACCATCAGAGATTAATCCGTCAAGTCATTTCTTAGTTAGTTCAAAGATGATTGATTACCTCTGAGAAAATACAGAGCGGATTCTAAAAATATTTTTTTAAAAACCCAACAAAACCTATGCCACCATCACCAGAAACAACAACAGCAACAACATTAACAACACGACAACAACACCCCAACTTCTCGCACTGCTGAATACAATTCGTAATCAGCCACCGTCGCTGACAGTATTGACTTTTGTTTTTGTATGCGTGTCACTTGTCCCTTCTTGAATGTTTGATTTGTGGGGATGGCAAGATAGTGACAGCCATCGACGGCCTCCTAGGTAGATGTTTACCACGAGGAAGAGAGTATACATACCCCATCTTCTTGAAATAATCTTCAGTCCCACTTCACTTTTCAGATATAACTGGTGCCAGTTGCCAAGACAAAGTCTTTCAGTTTTTTTCATTTGTTTGCTTTTTTTTTTTCTTTAAATCTCCAAACACATCCTTGAAGCTGCTTTCCATGAAGTGATTTTTTTTTTTTTACCTACACGTATTTTCTTTCACGCACGTGTCTGGCAGAGGTCGTGTGCACTTTTTAGTTCCATGGTGTGTTTTTCCTAAAGGTTGTCGTGGGGGGACCGTAGCCTGTTACAAAGCCAGACAATGAAAATACTGAGTTGAATTCACTGCTCAGCAATAACTTACACTTACTATGTAAAATGCCACGGATTTTCTAAATGCTCCATTGAAATGTCTACTATGAAATAGCAGGATGGGTAGCTTAGAACTACGCTTGGCACCTGCACCTGCAGTTTCGGTCCGTAATACCCGAGACACGGGATACCGAGACGAATCAATTCGCCAAATTCCGTCCGTCGTCTTGAGCGCGTATCATCCATGTCAACAAGGCATCAATTTGCACCACACACCCCTTCATAATTGAACGAAACAGACTGGAACAGTACCACCCTGTTTATAAATAACCGCGCAAGTTGTGGACGTAATAATGAAAGAAGGAATGGTCCGTCTCGGTATTCTGTGTTTCGATTTATAGCCTACCCACGTAAAATCTGTAAAAATACGGATCATGGAAAGGCTTAACATGACAAGAGTAGTCTTAGAAATTGATTTTTTTTTGGTTTGTTTCTGTCGATAGGTTAAGACGAAAAGCTGAGAGGTTTGAGTTTTTCCAGTACGCCATTTGTCATAGCGCCACTGACGTCACGGTCAATGTCATTATTCAGGAGAGTAACGATAGATCTCATTAACTTGCTAATGTTGACGTCATCACTATGCCGATCTTGCCAAAGGATTATAAACTATCCCTTTGTTTCCAGTTGTTCTCAGTCCCCCCCCCCCCCCCCCCACTCTCATCCCATCTCTAAACGCCACCAGATACACACACATTTGCGTCATTTCTCTCACATTCCCCCTCAGCCTCTAAGTTTTCCTTTGTCTGCCCTGTTTAAAAATTGATTTTGTACAATCGTGACATTTCCATAAAATATCTCCAGTCTCAATCTGATTTTTTTTTCGGCACACGTAGCTGTGAGTGGGCATAATTATGTTTAAAAAGGATTTCTGGACTTGCTTATTGTATTATTATGTGCTCCTGCGCCCTCTACTGCGCGTGTGTGTGCTTATGTGTGGGTGTATGATTCTATATATGGTGGCACACAGAGTGTCATGTGTATGTGTGTAGGTGTGCTTGTGCGTGTGTGTGTGTATGTGTGTATGTGTTTCCTTAGTCCATGGTGGCACACAGAGTGTCATGTGTATGTGTGTAGGTACGCTTGTGCGTGTGTGTGTGTGTGTGTGTATGTGTGTATGATTCTACATGGTGGCACACAGAGTGTCATGTGTATGTATAGGTGCGCGTGTGCATGTGCGCGTGCATGTGTATGTGTGTATGATTCTATTATGGTGGCACACAAAGTATCATGTGAAGATTGTAGCCATTTGTTTCGAACATAGCTTGAAGCTTAATGACCTCAGCTAAGATACATAAATAAATAAATCTGCCTAGACTTGTAGCGAAGGGATAATAAACCACTAATAAGCATAAACTCTCAGTTAGTAATGAGATCTCCTCTTGTTTCGCGCCCAGAAATCGATAAGTCCAGTACAGAGCGATGAATGTTTTGACAGCCATGCAACACTGACAAGACAGGAATAACCACAAGGCCACCACACTGCAAATGGCAAACAGAAGTGTCAGTGATTTACTTTTTAATGAGGCGGTATTCAAGATGGCGCCAGTATAGCATAGGTTGTAAAGGTTACCCTATAACGTATATAGCTCATAATCGTAACCTCTGATATTCCTGGCATTGCGGCGAAGACATAAGACAGTGTATTGCCTTTGGCGCTTGTTGGGCAACATTTACAGGATGGACATTCTTCAGAATACCGGAATAAAGCTGGATTTGTCTACTACTTCCCTCTGCTGTTTCATTAAGCAAAGACTGTCTTAGGTATCTTGCATGTGAGTGTTGTGTAGGGTGTCGTCCATCGCCATTAAATTTGTTTAAGGCTCAGTGAGCACTCTGTTCAGATCTGTTGGCACGTGAAACACGTTGCATCAGCGTCATAAACTTGGGAGCAGTGACAGAAGTCCAAATAAGAGACCACAAATGCATTATTATAGCGATCACTGTGGTAGACGCTGTGAAAGTCCGGCAGGCACGCAGGGGAAGCGGTGGAGACGGCATACTTCAGCTTCTCCACAGGCATTGCGTATTTGCATCAGCTGCTACTCCAAGATCAGTTTTGACAGACAGGAAAGGCTCTTCCCTCAAAAACACAAGGAAAAGCCCGTGGAAAAGAAAGCAGCCATCTTACACTTTAGAGGAAAAGCTGCTTGCTGTTCTTGGGCATTGGAAACAATACCTCTGTCCTAGAAGTTGATAACTGAGTCTAACATCTAATGGTAAAAAAGGTAACAAAAGGCGATGTTCAGCGTGACCAGTTCGTCAAAGTAGAGTTTCTCGAGACTGAACATGGCTTGGCAAGAGACACAAACTGAGCTTGGTAGCGTTTTACTTTAAGTCAAGTCTGCGGTGCGTCTTTTTTCGACATAATACGCGAGGTTTCTTTTCCACCAGCTGGCCCAGGACAGTTCTGTCGCACCCGAATTACTAGGACAGACTTGTTTCAGTACAGTCCGTCCAGTAGGCGAAGTCCCGTTCAACTCCTTAGTCCACATCTCACACAAAACAGTCAGTGCATCACCGAAGGACTGCTATACTCAAAAGCAACACTGACTGTGTATGGGTTTGAACATGTCCTTGATAAGGTTTTTCTTTACGTGCTCTTTCTTCATCTCTTATGGATGGGGAGCCGAGAGGAACACGGCTAATTTGATATTGATTCAGTATTATTATGCCAAATAACCTAATGTACAAAATAGGAGCGTGTTGATTGATGTCTGTTTGTCACAGACAGTTGGCTCTCTTTTGTTATGGAACATGATGCCAAAGGAGAAAATATGATAACAGTATGCACACTGATGGATATTATTATATATCCAATTTATTATTTATTAAAATCTGCTCCGCGATTTTAAACTGAAGATTAATTTAAAATATTATTTCTATTGTTTTAGAGTAAATATTGGGGTATGGGGATAGAGAGATTCGGGCGGGTGTGGGGGGGGGGGCAGTAGACATTGGCAGGACGGATTTTCTTTTATGACATGGAACAGCATTACAAACCTTGTTCACAGAGGAAATTCCACGAAA
Organism: Onchidella celtica; assembly: GCA_963931925.1. NCBI lineage: Eukaryota > Metazoa > Mollusca > Gastropoda > Systellommatophora > Onchidiidae > Onchidella > Onchidella celtica. The sequence continues at coordinate 40,459,736 of OZ007570.1, read as the reverse complement.
CTTCTGCATAATTCATATTGAGGAAATGTCGGCAGATTGCGCACAGACATTCTCCCATCTAGCGGCGAGAGGTACATTAGGGCGAGGTGTGCGACTTCCTCTGTACATAACACTTGTAATCCATCCATCCGGCCGGCCGTCCATCCATCTATCCATCCATCCATCCATCCATCCATCCATTTCCATTCATCCATCCATCCATCCATCCATCCATCCCTTCATACAGGCATCCACCCATCCATCCATTGATCCATCCATCCATCCATCCATTGATCCATCCATCTATACATCCATCCAGCGAGATGGCGATTTGGGAGATAGGAGGGTGAGACAGGAGAGGAGAGAAAGAAAGGGTTCCACGCCTACCTTCATTGATTCATTCCGTGAGTCAGACCAAAGCTATTTCTAACCACGTTGCAGGTGACGAGACAGACAGCCGCGATTACATTGGCAACCTAATGAATTTCCAATCGGTCATTTGTTTAGTGGAAAACAGTGCCAGACATGTGAACATTTACGTCAGCCTAAGGCGCCAAACTCTCTGTAATTGTACAGATCAGAGGGCTGTGAGTCACCCACTGGATACTTGAAACTTGGAATTGGCCATGCAACGTCTTTATTAATGACACATTTATTCGGATAGGACTCAGTTGAGGAACTGCATACCACCAGTTGACGGCAGTGAGGAAGATTGCAATCAGTTTTGTGCCTTAGGACCCATATCATAATAATGGTTCATGGATGTCGATTGTAATGGCAACGAAATGGCAAGGTTACATTAAAGAAAATTATGCTTAAAACTGCTTTCCAACAATGGTATTTGGACGGACGTAACCCTTTCGCATTACCGCCGTATTTTTTTCATGCAGAAGTTATCCGTACTTTTCATTCCCATGGTGTGTATTTGCGCTTGCAGATGGCAGGACGTCTTCTGCATCTGCAGCTCCTGTCCGTTTTATGTAAGAAATGAGGACCATGGAAAGAGACCATTAGTATAGTGAACATAAATATTCTACACCTACCTGCTCATTGCCTCATAAATTCTCTACAAGCTGTATTAATTTTCTTCTCGGTTACAGTTCACGGACCAGAAACGCTAGAACCCACAAATAATGAAAATTTTACCGTGGATTCGTCAGTATAAATTAAAAATTCAATACTGTCTGGCTGAAACAGCTCTACCCGGTGTGGCATGCTGCTCATGCTATTAACAGATGATGTAAAATTACTCATTATCGAGCAAAACAGTTAGCCCATTACCTCCCACAAGTCTGGTGTGAGCGCTGCCCCCGACACTCAGATTATGACTCATGAGTGATCTTTCAGATTCTTTTTTCTTTCAAGGGAACTATTAGGCCTGCAGCAAATACCAGTTTTCATTAAGTTCGTGCCGGCGGATGCAGAACCTGGACGTGTGATCAAATTTATATCCTTAACATCTCAGTCACACAATCTACTACACGAAGTAGTCCTTGAAGATATTAAAAGCTTGTCACAAAGCACACAAATTAAACAGCTGGGGGCCAACAGCATTCGGCTAAGCCTCCCCCCCCCCCCCCCCAAACAAAAGAACTTTTCCGATGCATAAGTACAGGCTACTAAACCAAATAGCCTAGAATATATAAATTAGAACAACACTAACAGACACTCCCGGTTGAGGCATCGGTTTTATTGATATTAAGTTAGTTTTCTTTACATTCTTCCCTCCAAACCGTTCCAGGCTAAAGCCCATTCGCCCACAGTTCAGAATTAGCGCACAGGTAAATAAAGGCTCATTTGTTTACACACCTGCGCACTTTTAGTTTCCTACAAATGTTAAACAGAAATTAAACATTCATCCAATTTGACTGGTGTGTAAGAACGAACTGATGTAATCGTATAGATTCACAAAACACGCTGTCTGATCTGCAAATGTTTATCATGCAACGCCTTTACCTGTCCAGTTCCAGCTGCAACGGTAGAACGTACAAGATTATTATTTTCACAGACATAATAAGGCAAATTGATTGCCCCTTTCAAGTCAGCGTTGCCAGCAATTTTGAGAGCATTATCATGTGCTTGAAATACAAAAGGAATAACCAGTTTATCGATTCGTACACATTAATATAATCAAAACGTATAGTTCGACGCAGAGTGAATAGTGGATTTATGTCTTTCAAGACCCGCATGGAAATATTTCCACAAGATAATAAAATTTGAATTGCAGTATAAAAGCGAGGCCAGTAAGAGCATAGATGTCACGAGCAGAGTTAGGGTCTTGGGGATGTTACGACTGCACGAGAGGCAGCTAACTCACACTCGGACACAACCACACAAGAAAAGTACTAAATAACTAGAGCGTATATATGTCAGGCCGGTCAGGCCATAGTTTACATAAATATTAATAACAAAACAAAAGACAATAGAGGTATATATTCAAACCAAAAACTCTAATTAATAACTTAACCAATGATATTCATGTAGCTATGGAGGTACTGCAATCAATAGTAAATAGGTATATTATACGAAACTAGATATCAATTTAAAGTGACAGTTGAGTCGCCACTGGCCAGTCGCCAGGCAAACTCTCCATAAATCATATGGGCTTAAAGGTTAGGAGAGCCCAGTACGTTCAAAGCCTACAGAAGCACTCTTCGGCTTGTAGGTAATTTAAGCAGTTGCCAAAAGACTATATTTTATGCACAATCACTATTCAATTCATCAACAATGTGCTATATTATTCCAATCATACTATGGCAATAGATCTATCATACAGGACACTCGTGGTCGAGTGCCAGCTGGGGTTTCCTTAGTCTTCCTATGAGGCTGTAGTTCTCTCTCTATCTCCGATCTCTATTATACTTGAATAATTAAGATATATTACCATTGCTCACGCCTACTGGGAGGCGCGAACATCAAAATAGCGCAGCGTGGGCTTTCAAAGGTCAGCCCACTCAGACCTTTCTTTCTAGAGCTCAGTCAGTCCGTTAGCAAGGACTTCTTAGTCTTCAGACCACACAGTTCAGGTACTGGCCAACCGGAGATACTTCACGAAACGATGCTTCTCTCGTCTGTATTCCCCTAATCTGAACGTTACACGATGTTATATACTATCTAACTACCCAGCGTGCTAGTCCGCTGGCCCAATTAGTTCAGCTATCTCATAGGTCGAAACCTCCCACCATTTTAACTGTAGTAATACGTCTGCACTATTCTACCAGCCAGTTAACGTGCAAAAACTTGTCTAGTCATACTTAACAATGTCAACTGTCCCCACCTTGTTTCACCCCTACTCCATTACTTATTAATCACGAACATTAAAACCCACAAGCGTGAATCTAACAGTTTAACTTTACATTTATTTACTCACCAACTATAATTTGGCGAGGACCGTTCAAGGCCACCAGCCAATTTCTCATGGCCCTGGTAAACAACAACAACTCACTCTCTGCGTGAGTTTTAACAATATCCGAATCATGACATATCCCCCACCCCAGTTAAAATTTGCAATTTTAACGATATAAATGATTATCGTAAGGGGAAGGCATGAGTCGAGAAATTCCTCGAAAGGTGCACTTAACTAAGAATACTAGGTAATAACTAAGACTAGTACTAAAGTTGAAAAAAACCTACAGGACGGGTATCATTGATGGACAAAACTTCATGAAAATCTTAAGGCTCCGTCCAAAAGTATATATCTCTCTGAGGATTAAATCTTACCTCTAAATACGTAGATATTAACAATCATAACTCTAAAATTTTAGAGTACAACACTGATCCTGTGCGAATGTCATCAGGAATGCACACATACAATGAATAATACTCAAGAAAAGATAACTATAGTAGCATCGATGGCATTAGTGGATCTGGACTCCTGGTCTGCCATGACTTCTCGTCCTCGACCCTAGGCAACAACGTCTGGTGTGGCCAAAATACGGGTCGACGTCAGTAAAATAGCTGTTGGAACAAAGGAAAGCACAGGGGTAGGTGAAAAGTGTTCACAATGGGTGAACAATATGTGATACCATCCCTCGGTCTCTGAATGAGGTGCTAATCCCATCCAACGCCAATACATATGACAGACCTAAATAGGAGAACAAAATTTCTGGTGCATCACAACTAGAAATTTCGGCATAGTTAAGCTTAATTAACACTAACAGAGGCGTCCTTAAGATAAATTAATCTGATGTTCTTGTTCAAATTTCATGTAGCGCTTCTCTTGATTTAAGAATTACCTAGCGCTTCTCGCATTTAACACTAATCTAGATCTCAAATAACATTACAATTAAATCTTTCCAACATCCAATCCGGTATAGATGAGATGCCACGAGGCGATAGCAGTTAATTTAATGCGCCGTTTCCGTACGCAAGCCATGCACACGTCAAGTGTCACAGTCATCTCGGTAATATAGTCATAATCGGTTCAATTCAATATCCATATCGGGTATGTTCTTAGGTAACTCATCCACTGGCCACATGGATAGTCACAATCATAATCGGTTATTCTTACTTGTCATATATAGTATTACGTTAGATGGTCCACGAAACGCGGAAAACCATAGTCATAATCGGTTGTATAAAAAACAACTCCACACTTCTCCAAAACTTCTTAAAACGCGACCACGCAGTGTCCTCTGTTACCACTGCAAAATATCTCAAAACGCGACCACGCAGTGTCCTCTGTTACCACTGCAAAATATCTCAAAACGCGAACACGCAGTGTCCTCTGTTACCACTGCAAAATATCTCTCAAAACATGAATACGCAGTGTACTACGTTACCACTGCCAAACATCTCTCAAATAATCGAAAAAATACCAATATCATCCATCCCACGAGGCAATCTCATTATTGCTCTCCTCGGGTCGACGTCATACGCAGACGACTAAAAAAAAGTATCCTCAATATATATAATTCACATAGCTCTTATATTGATATCACCTCGACACTGATACAGACTCTTCCCCTGAGACAATTTATTGCTCCTCCGGGCGGCGGCACCAGCCGACAATAAAACCAATACTCACTACTCATCACTACACAAAAAGGTCACCTCCCTAAACAGTCTAATACTGTCCTCTCGGGAGCCCGTCAATTTAAAGACGAGATCGGTATAAATTAATAATTAGCAAGAACTGGCAGTGTACTCACTGCACGGATTCCAACAATTCAATAATAGTTGTCACTTAAACAGTGTTGTCACTCTACAGCACAGGAGGGTTAATTCTTAAAAACTTTTCCCTCTCACCAAGCCAAGTTACCTCTAAAAACCGCTCAACGTGTCAAAACACGTGAATCAATGGAAGTATGTAATCAAAAAAAAATATAAAAAAATAAGTGTAACCAAGAAAGATAAATACTATATAACGAATATATAAAAAGGTAATACATTACAAACAAGACGCAAGAGGAACAGAACGAACGATAAATTACAATAAGACGCTAGACTAACAGAAATCACGAACGACAACAGACCCGACTAACCTGAAACTATGTACAGAAAGGTAAGAAAAGCACAAGAGAGACGTCTTCCTAAAAGTACGAGGAAGATAGAGCGCTAACAATCTATACGAATAACAGGTCCCTACAGAACTATTCAAGGCAAAGCGTATCTCCCATCCGTTTTAAACGCCATCTAGATCTGCTAGTCTGGCAAAAAGAGGTATGCTGAGTCTCGATCCCTTCCAACCTCCCGCCTATCTAATCTAACACAAAAGAAAAAAATAATGCCTGTCAGAAGTAGGGGAGCTGGAACGACGAACCCCTCAAACGAAGACAAATACAGATGGTTCACTTAACTGGGCAAAATGGACTGGCTCTTTCCTTTGGTCCACAGCGCTGGTCTTGTCTTTTCCTGATGCTAGCTGTCAGTCCCTCGTAGTGGTCCCAGGATCAATGACGAGAGGACATGCCAGACATGTGGGGGAGAAACAAAAACAAAAATCAGCAGTATACAAAACTATAAACTACAAAAATTACATAAATAACAGTGGAGTCTTAGAGTGGTAGACCTGCAGCTGTTGACGGGGTCCTCTTCCGATGATAGTAGTGTTCTCTAGATGTCAGAAGGTGACGGGTCCTCTTCAGATGTCAGTGGGGTCCCCTCCAGATGTCACGAGCAGAGTTAGGGTCTTGGGGATGTTACGACTGCACGAGAGGCAGCTAACTCACACTCGGACACAACCACACAAGAAAAGTACTAAATAACTAGAGCGTATATATGTCAGGCCGGTCAGGCCATAGTTTACATAAATATTAATAACAAAACAAAAGACAATAGAGGTATATATTCAAACCAAAAACTCTAATTAATAACTTAACCAATGATATTCATGTAGCTATGGAGGTACTGCAATCAATAGTAAATAGGTATATTATACGAAACTAGATATCAATTTAAAGTGACAGTTGAGTCGCCACTGGCCAGTCGCCAGGCAAACTCTCCATAAATCATATGGGCTTAAAGGTTAGGAGAGCCCAGTACGTTCAAAGCCTACAGAAGCACTCTTCGGCTTGTAGGTAATTTAAGCAGTTGCCAAAAGACTATATTTTATGCACAATCACTATTCAATTCATCAACAATGTGCTATATTATTCCAATCATACTATGGCAATAGATCTATCATACAGGACACTCGTGGTCGAGTGCCAGCTGGGGTTTCCTTAGTCTTCCTATGAGGCTGTAGTTCTCTCTCTATCTCCGATCTCTATTATACTTGAATAATTAAGATATATTACCATTGCTCACGCCTACTGGGAGGCGCGAACATCAAAATAGCGCAGCGTGGGCTTTCAAAGGTCAGCCCACTCAGACCTTTCTTTCTAGAGCTCAGTCAGTCCGTTAGCAAGGACTTCTTAGTCTTCAGACCACACAGTTCAGGTACTGGCCAACCGGAGATACTTCACGAAACGATGCTTCTCTCGTCTGTATTCCCCTAATCTGAACGTTACACGATGTTATATACTATCTAACTACCCAGCGTGCTAGTCCGCTGGCCCAATTAGTTCAGCTATCTCATAGGTCGAAACCTCCCACCATTTTAACTGTAGTAATACGTCTGCACTATTCTACCAGCCAGTTAACGTGCAAAAACTTGTCTAGTCATACTTAACAATGTCAACTGTCCCCACCTTGTTTCACCCCTACTCCATTACTTATTAATCACGAACATTAAAACCCACAAGCGTGAATCTAACAGTTTAACTTTACATTTATTTACTCACCAACTATAATTTGGCGAGGACCGTTCAAGGCCACCAGCCAATTTCTCATGGCCCTGGTAAACAACAACAACTCACTCTCTGCGTGAGTTTTAACAATATCCGAATCATGACATATCCCCCACCCCAGTTAAAATTTGCAATTTTAACGATATAAATGATTATCGTAAGGGGAAGGCATGAGTCGAGAAATTCCTCGAAAGGTGCACTTAACTAAGAATACTAGGTAATAACTAAGACTAGTACTAAAGTTGAAAAAAACCTACAGGACGGGTATCATTGATGGACACTATCTATCTATCTATCTATCTATCTATCTATCTATCTATCTATCTATCTATCTATCTATCTATCTATCTATCTATCTATCTATCTATCTATCTATCTATCTATCTATCTATCTATCTATCTATCTATCTATCTATCTATCTATCTATCTATCTATCTATCTATCTATCTATCTATCTATCTATCTATCTATCTATCTATCTATCTATCTATCTATCTATCTATCTATCTATCTATCTATCTATCTATCTATCTATCTATCTATCTATCTATCTATCTATCTATCTATCTATCTATCTATCTATCTATCTATCTATCTATCTATCTATCTATCTATCTATCTATCTATCTATCTATCTATCTATCTATCTATCTATCTATCTATCTATCTATCTATCTATCTATCTATCTATCTATCTATCTATCTATCTATCTATCTATCTATCTATCTATCTATCTATCTATCTATCTATCTATCTATCTATCTATCTATCTATCTATCTATCTATCTATCTATCTATCTATCTATCTATCTATCTATCTATCTATCTATCTATCTATCTATCTATCTATCTATCTATCTATCTATCTATCTATCTATCTATCTATCTATCTATCTATCTATCTATCTATCTATCTATCTATCTATCTATCTATCTATCTATCTATCTATCTATCTATCTATCTATCTATCTATCTATCTATCTATCTATCTATCTATCTATCTATCTATCTATCTATCTATCTATCTATCTATCTATCTATCTATCCATTTATCTATCTATCTATCTATCTATCTATCTATCTATCTATCTATCTATCTATCTATCTATCTATCTATCTATCTATCTATCTATCTGTCTGTCTGTCTGTCTGATCGTCTGTCTGTTTGTCAGTCTGCCTGCCTGCCTGTCTGTCTGTCAGTTTGTCAGTCTGAGTTTCTGTCTGTCTGCCTGTCTCTCTGTCTGTCACTTAACACAGGATATAAGTTAAGTGAGCTGTAATTTTAGCTCTGACCATGAAGAGATTCTTCGTGCTTATCACACAAATGTTAAGAGGCTGTGCGTTCAATACTTTTCTGCCACAGTTGGATCTAAACTACGAGCATACATATTGCATTAGATTTTACTGTTAGATATTTCGTCCTAGCCATCTTGCTTGATATATAATAAGCTCTCTTCATCCATTGAAAAAATGGAGTGGATGCGAGACACGCCATGTCATCACTGACCAAAAGGAATATAAAAAAAAGAAAATCCCTATGTAAAATATCCAGGAATTTACATGTTCTTTACGTTCATTTTGTGCCGCTCCTAGCGCTATAACTTAAACAGTTAATTTAAAACTCCTCCAGCTGTTCCCTACCCAGGTTTCCTTGCCAGAGTTCGCACTTCCAAGCTATGGACACTCTAACCGCTTCCAAACTAGCAGGACAAATAGATCGAACCAATCTTCCCTATTGTGAAGGGCTGTAAGCAGGTCAACTCTTTCCACCCTGGACGTTAGGGGAAAATGAATGTTCTTTCGCCATGTTGGTACCCCGAAAGGATGATCATTTTGCAAAATAGACCGCGTTCTGAAAGGTATACGCTCAACACAGCATTTTGGGGAATCAGCACGGAATAGACATGGCAAATGTTAAATGGGATTTTTTGGGGGGAGGGGTTGGGGGGTTTATTTCATATAATATAGCATTATGGTGCTAAACACCGATCATGTCTTTACTGCTACCTAATACTTCACAACCGTATCAACAACCCAACAGTTGTTTATGTGCTCTTCTTCATGCGTAATTTTGCCTTCCCAAATCATTCGTCCATCCAAATATCCACTCATCCCTCCATCTGTCCGCCTGTCCGTCCGTCCGTCCGTCCGTCCATCCATCCATCCATCCATCCATCCATCCATCCATCCATCCACCCATCCATCCATCCATCCATCCATCCATCCATCCATCCATCCATCCATACAATATCTACCACCTTTTTCTGTCGAGTTGATCTTTACCTCCCAAATATTTTACTATTTTTTCCAGCCGCAGACCTGGTCCACTTGCCAGTTCACTAGTTCGTTCGTCTCTCTGTATCCACCGTATGCTTCCCAAGTTATTTAGCCACCAAGTCAGTTTGCATTTCATTAAACCTGCAGCCGGCGCTAACTTAGAGCAACGTCCGGAATTGTGTACCGTCCCCCAATTTTCGTTCTTTCTTCGTCAGCGGTCGTCATAATTTGTGACCGCCCGATCCATAAAATGTCCAATAATACTGACAGCAGGAGATCTGTCAGCTACATTCTCCAGAGCGCTCGGGTGACGCACAGACCGTAATTGGCCTTAATGTGGGCCTTCGCTCAGCTTCTGCAACACTGGAAATCATCGACATGTTTTGGGGCTCTTTGGCGGCCGGGAATGCTTCACAAAGGAGAAACCCATCCCGGGACCAGGCTGCTAGTAATTAAATAGAGGTTTGGGCTCTGAGGCTCCTCTCCCAACAGTGGGCACAATTTAATTTTTACTCTCGTTCGCGCTTATACAGACGTTCTGCTCTCTCTCTCTTTCCTCCCTTGTCCGTCTTTCCTTGTCACTGCACACTTCTTTTTACATGCCAAAACATTCTCTGTGTGTTGGTGAGTTGGACGTCCAGAAATTTTTCCTAGACCTGGCACCACCGGGATCAAAGCAGAAACACCCATGTTCACAGAGGTTCATTATGTTTCATTATGCTGCATCTTTAGGAACATTGCTACTACTTTTATGATATCAGTGCCAGACATTTTTACATGTTCGAAAATACCGACTGAAAAATATTTCCATGGGTTGATAAAATGTTGACATTTTATAAGAAACTCATAGATTCATGAGATCAAAGACACAACATTGCAAGAAGAACTGGGAAACAGAGATATATTTATTCAGTTTTCACTCGTAGAATGTGTTCAACACAGGGCCGTAACTAGGGCCCCGCAGCCCCCGCAATGCGGGGGGGCCCCCGAGGGTAGGGGGCCCCCGGACGGAAGAAAAAAGAGGGAGAAAAAAGGAAGAAGAAAAAAGAAAAAAAGAGGGAAAAAGAAGAAAAAGAAGAAAAAGAGAAGAGAGAGAGAGAGAGAGAGAGAGAGAGAGAGAGAGAGTCTGGAATTATCTGGGGGCCCCAGCAATTTCAGCAAAGCAGAAAAAGACAATTTAGAGACAAGAGTGTTAATAACTGTCGGGGCCCCCTCAACAAAATCGTAGCTGTTGGGGGCCCCTCAACAAAATCGTAGTTGTCGGAGGCCCCTTACTTAACTGACTCATGGTTGCCGGGGGCCCCTTAACCTGGTTTTCCGATCAAATTATAATTATGGTTAAGGCACTCGTAATAAATGGCTCTCCGGATGAACCGACGGGAATATCCCTCGGGTGCTCAAAAGCGAAAAATGAGCGAAACAAAATGAAGAGGGAATGAAAAAAATTCCGAAAATAGATGCCTTTTTTAAGCAACCCCCAAAAATGGATGAGCTTGGTAATGCCAGTGATTGTATCAACCCCAGGCCAGTGTCAGATCAAAGTCCAACTTTAGAACCTGGACCAAGCATGCAACAAGAGGAATCAAAATCCACTGGTAAGTAGCCAAGATCTCGATCTAGATCAAGATTAGATCTAGATTCTAGATATATCTAGACGTCTAGATCTAAATCTATACATGTATCTAGCTTTCTCTTGACTTAAATTCTAGTGCATGTAATTATTGAGTTGCCAGCAAAGAGACGGAAAAAATTTTGGTATAGATCTAGATCTATATTTAGAATTCTCTGAAAACACTGTGATCTTCCAGCCCAGCAAATTACGAGCACGAGATCTAGTAGTGCCGGTGTTGTTGCTATTGCTGCTGTTGTTGTTATTGTTGTTGTTTTGTTGTGTTTTCATTTTTTAAAGTTATTGTCTTTCCAATCGTAACGTAAATGTAACGTATATCACAACAAAGTATGAATTAGAAAACTAGATCTATCTATATCTATATCTAGTGATATAAGTCACTGTTTCTTTCTTTATCTCACCTTTTTTTCAGGTCACACGAAAGAAGGTAGTGTAGAACTACTTGTACCAGAAATAGATCTATTAACATTGGACTACCCAACTGACAAGGGTCATTTTGCCGATGATCTAACCGATGATATGAAACATTTCATCGTTCAACATGGACTTTGTCGCCCGAAAGGGCCATTTCCAAGGAATACACAAAATAGAAGCTTTTCTTCTTATTTCTATAGTGAAGATTCTACACAGTTCTCACATTCTTCTAATACATGGCTTTGCTATTCACAAATACAAGATGTAGCTTACTGCCATTTCTGTTGGCTTTTTTTCCCCGACCACCGAAAGTTCGACACTCGGGATTGGCAAGGTTTGTCTAAAAAGGTCAAAGAGCATGCACTATCAGGAGCCCACATTCAAGCCTGCATAGTTGGAAACCATTGGAAACAACACAAAACAGTCGATCACAAGATCGATGCAAGTTTATCTGATGTGACTAGATTCTGGAGAGAGATTTTGAGAAGACTTGTTGAAATTATTTTGACAATAGCTAGAAATAACATCGCCCTGAGAGGAACGACTGATCAACTTGGTGCTATTTCAAATGGGAACTTTCTTTCACAGGTGGAACTGTTGGCCAAGTTTGATGTTTCTATGAATACCCTAGATGGCAAAAAGAAAGGGTCTACTAACTATTTAAGTCCACTTATTCAGAATGAACTTATTGGTATTTTAGCATCAAGAGTGAGATTAGACATTTTAAATGAATTGAAAAGTGCCAGATTTTATTCCATCATCATGGACACCACCCAGGACAGTTCGAAAAAAGACCAATTGAGCTTAATTTTTCGATATGTATTAGTGGAGGACAGTGTTTAAGTTCATGAAGCTTTTATCAATTTCTATCATATCCACGACCAGACATCGGAGGGCCTACAAACAGCACTACTGTCGTTCCTAAAGGAGCATTCAATTAATTTAAAACACTGCAGAGGACAGGGCTATGACGGTGCTGCGAACATGTCCGGGTCATGCCAAGGTCTTCAAAAGAGGATTATTGACTCTCAAGCAAACGCATTTTACGTGCATTGTGCAGCGCATAACCTGAATTTAGTTGTCAACGACGCAGTGAAAGGAATTGTAGAAGTCAGGATTTTTTTCGATATCATTCAGCAGCTGTACGTATTCTTCGGCCACAGCATCAACAGGTGGGACATTTTCGCTGAAATCACTTCTGAGTCGGAAAGTACACTGAAAACGTTAAACCCTACACGCTGGTCTGGAAGAGTCACCTCTTTAACTGCTGTGAGACTAAGATTTCCAGATGTTTTAAAAGCTCTCAGCAAGATTGCTCTCCAGAATACAAACAAGGACACGATTGATGAAGCTATATCACTGAGGAACAAGATGGAAAATTTTGACTTCATTGTGATTCTCACAGTGCTCAGTGACGTTTTGTCCGACATCAATGTAGCATCAAAGCTGCTTCAAGCCAAAGATCTTGACTTATCAAAAGCTGTGTGTGAGCTGGATGCTGTGTTGTCCAAACTGAAGCAACATCGACAGGATTTGAGTCATTTCTGGCGAGGAGTGAAGACACTGCTCGACGATGGTCCATACCCACAACATTCAAACAGAAGAGAAAGGCAGCAGTAAAGTTTGATGATGATATCGACCCGGAGAGAATCTTCAAAGAAAAAGTGTTCTATGGCATTTTGGATACTATGATCCTGCAGTTGGAGTCTCGCTTCACAGGAACAAAGAAAATCACCTCGCTATTCAAAGTCGTGAACCCACCATCGCTTCTCACTTTACAAGAAGTTGATATCAATACTGAAGTTGACAGGCTTGTTGAAGCGTACCCTGAAGACCTGTCTAAGGCACTAGCTACAGAGCTGGTTATGATGAAGACCTCTATGGGTGATAAACTAACAGGATTGTCTTCTGTGCGACAGCTCGCAACCTGCCTGCTAGTAGATTATAAAGAGGTTGCTCCTAGCTTTCCCAACATCTGCGTTCTCCTGCGCATCTTCATGACAATCCCTGTGACTGTTGCATCCGCGGAGAGATCATTCAGTAAGCTGAAGATTATAAAAAACTATATGAGAACATCCATGAGCCAGGAACGCTTGCAAGGTTTGGCACTGCTCAGCATTGAAGCAGAGAGAGTAAGAAAACTAGACTACGAGCAAGTAATCAACGATTTCGCGGCCATGAAAGCAAGGAAAGCACCGATGGTTTAAGGTAAGCATTATTTTATTTTTTATTTTGCTTCTGTTCATTTTACTGGTTTTTATTTTTTAGTTTCAGTTGCTTGCATGGTTATTGGTGCTTGGATTCTTTTGTTATGTAGTTGCAGTTGTGTTCATTTTAATTTACTTTTATTTTCTTGTTTTTTGTTTGAGGATAGTTGTTGTTGTTGTTGTTAGTGGCGGCGGTGGTGGTGATGGTGGTAGTGGTAGTGGTGGTGGTGATGGTGTGGTGGTGGTAAATATTGTTTTATCCACTAGATTATTCCGAATAAAAAATCCACGTGACGCGCCCAACGTTCCCTGCGTACCATACGCCACTATATTTGGCTGTTTGGGCCACACGTCCTCAGCTCCGGTGCTACAGTATAAGCGAATACATGTACATGTGTTGGGTGGGTAGGCCTATGCTTAGTCTGCGGAAGGGGGCCCCGATAAGAAAGTTTGCGGGGGGGCCCCCGCTTGGCTAGTTACGGCCCTGGTTCAACAAACACTCCAGATAATCAACATCCACACAGCCCAATCTGCAGCATCTTTTCACACAGATAAAACCTGTGACAAACATTGGTCAACAGACACATTCACGAAAGACGTTGTGAGCACACAATTCAAACACACAATCTCGTCCTGTCTTCTCCTGAATGAACACTAGACCTTGTGGAACAGAAAGATTAACATCTCTTGTCGTTTGAAAAGAAAATGGATCGCTTGAGCTTGTCTCGGCACGGGAAACGATTACTCAGCCTTAGGCTAATCTTTTTCCTCTCTATAAATCTCTTGCAAGGGCGTAATTGCGAGGAGTGGTGAAAATTTCCAAATGCCATTAGACTGGAATAAAACCAACTCTTTTGCATGTCTAATTTGTTTTTCATCAAATGTCCCAGACTCAAATCCAGAATTTCACACACATGCAGCTTTTAGCGCATGGGAGATATTTTGAAAGACTTTCTTTTGCCTACATTTTTCTTTAATTTGTTCTTTACTCTCAATGCGGCCCTTTCAGAAGGTTCTTTAGAAGTGATAAATCACATTAACCCTTACAATTCTCAGCTGAGAGAGAGAGAGTCAGAAAAAGGGAAGTTTATTTCCTAAGATTTCGGGGTCAGGTTCATTCGGTTTGAAGCGAAAGATAGCCTTGGGTACTTGGGGTTCTTGAGAGTCTGTATTGCAAAATCAACAGGACTGAAAGCTTCCTGTTTTGGAGTTAATTTACAAGAGGAATGTCACAATTAGCGCAAACTATTCGATTGTCAGTTGTTGTTTTTTTTCTCTTTATTCTTAAAGGCCTTTCTTTCTTCGTATTAAGTGATAGAATCACCGAAATATGATTATTTTGTTGCTGTTGTTTATTTTGTTAAATTAATATTGTTGTCAACCAACACTTTATTCAGGATGCGAAAGACGCCAAGCAGTTACGTTGTGGTTTAATAATTCATTATGTTTATTTCGAACTATGCCTTTCAAACCTTGTACATGATAAAGGAATTTTTTTCAAACATATCTTACTAATCGTGATATCATATTTCTTGATGAACTGATGTTGAGAGTCACTTAGGGTTGTGTTGCGAATTGTTAAATGCTAACTCTCACTCTCTCTCTCTCTCTCTTTCTCTCTCTCTCTCTCTCTCTCTCTCTCTCTCTCTCTCTCTCTCTCTCTCTCTCTCTCTCTCTCTCTCTCTCTCTCTCTCTCTCTCTCTCTCTCTGTATTAATGAAAGTTTATTGTTCTATCGCGATAGTTTCAACTGACAGGCCGCTGTCTTTGGGCCAGGCATTTCATCAATGGGGATTATCTATCTTTTTGTATGTGTGGGTGTGTATGTGTATGTGTGGGATGTTTAACCCTTCTATGTATTCTAGCAGGTTTCCGATTAGTCCCATTCTATAGTGGTTAGCATTCCCTTTGTCAGTTTCCTTTCATAACACTTCAGCATTTAAACAATGAAACAGAGACTGCTTATAGCTCTTCCAGTCAACAAAGATTACCAACCACACAGGCTTAATTAAGCTTAAGTGCCATCTTCTCATCTGGTGACATGTTTTGACACTACCCGATTCAAGAAAGTGTTGGTGTTGACACGGTCAGTAAACGTTCCTGTTTGCCAGCGATGTTCTCACCCTTTTCATTTCATCCGTCCTTTCATCACAGTTGCCTTGTTAATGCCTCTTATTCTTCTCTCTTTTATTTTCCCAATCTTCCATCCGTCATGTCTTCAATCATTTCCCCTATGGTATCCTTCCTTATTTCATTTGTTTCTTCCTTACTCCCTTCCATTCATCCCTCTTGTGTTCCTTCCTTCTTTCCAATCCTTCCGCCATTCCTTCCTTCATAAACTTTCCCCTTTTCAGTGTTGTATCCTTCAAATTAATCTCTTTGGTCTTTTCCCTTCCTTTCGTCTCTCTATCCAAAAACCACCCTTCTCTTCCTTGTCTTTTGTTGAACTTTCCCATGTCTGTCTTCCTTCTTCGAAAATGAAGCACAAAGTGACAGATCGATGGAACAGCGGTCAAGCAACTTTTCTTGACCTTTATCTTGCTAGCGTTTCTTTTCCTCTCTTGTTGTCCTCCCCTCCTTCCACACCATCTGTGTGCCCTATTGCTAGAGTCCGGTAAAATTCTTGATTAGCGCGTCTCTAATTCAAAGTCTTTAAGTCCCGGCTTGTAGTGCCCCTGGGCCCATCGTCGGCGGCCATGACCGCATCTGATTTTTCTCCACGGCAGTTTCCAGTCTTCTTTCATCCTCTAACTCTGTGTGTGTCAAGCTTGGCCATTCACTTGCCAGTCGGGAGATTGGAGAGGATCACTTGGTTTACATTGGCTGAATTACTTTCATTTTTGTTTCTGTGCCACTTTGGCTTTCTCTCCATCTCTCTCGATCTCTCGGTCTGCCGTCTGTCAATCGGTGTGTCCGTCAGTCCTCTGTTTCTCTCCCTCCAACCTCTCCCCCTTCACCTTGCTCCCTCTCCCTCCCCTTCTCCCCCCTGTCTGCTTTTCTCTCCTCTTTCACTCTATCTCTTTTTCTCTCTTTCTTCTCCTCTTTTCTTTCTACCATCTTCTCTCTCCCCCCCCCCCCCGTTTCCCTCTCTTTCTCCTTCCTCTCTCCCTCCCCTTCGCTCTTCAGCCTGCCTTTCCTCCCCCCCCCTCTCTCTCCCACTGTTTGATCCTCTCTGCGATTCCCTGCGTTTCATTCAAACCATTTCGTCAGTCTATGTTATTGTCTGCCCCACTGGGTATAGTTCCATTCGTCAATCTATCGATCGCGCCTGTTCACTTGTCTGTTTACAAGCCATTAAAAATTGCCCTCACATACTTGGCAATCAAACTGGTGCGAAGCAAGGCAGATACAATTCTCAGCAATCTATCCTTAGTGCATCTAACAATTTTCTTTTTCCCTAAGAAACAAAATCCCCTCAAGTTTAATACTCTAGGCCCCGTCCCCATTTCTGTTTGCGGGAAAATTCTGATTTTGTGAGAATAATGTTGTTATGGACATAGTTAAGGGGTTTTCTTGACTATTTGGTTGATTTAGTGTGTATTGTAGAAATTACTAAAAAAATAACTTTTCTCACCTTGAGTTCATGTGAGAACTGCAGTTGAGTGATACATTTCTGTGTTTCACTGCTGATACAATGAAATGGGGCTTAGAGGGTTAAAAAAATGTCTTCTAAGCCGAAGCCCTTGCTCCCTCCTTCTAATTCGTATCAAAAGTTTATGTTCTCCTTTACGCACTTACCCCATTTTTGTATCGAATGAACACTTCCATTACCGCATTACCTTGGGATATTTCCCGAATACCGCATCATTGGGACAGACGAAAGATATCGTATCTAGTTTCATAAACAAATTACAGCTAATTGACCCTCGAGTGGAGAAACTGTCGCTTGCGTCGAGAAAGCTGAAACGAAAGGTGTTGGGGTTAATGCGTATTGTTTAAACAACCTAACTGTGTAATATAAGTGTAGCAAAGTAAAGAGCCAGTGTAATGCAGATTGTCAATAATTTGCTTTCAAGTTCATACCTTGCTCTTGTTTCTTCTATCTCCATTTTTAGAAAAAACTGGGGGCATTTTAGTGTGTAGAAGAGGCCTAATAAATGCACGGTTTGACACTAGTTTAAAACGCGTTGTGGCGCTTATCCAGCTGTTTCACAGTTTCGATTTATTTTAACTCCTTATCATAACACTAAAGCCGCAAAAACATTTAGCGTCGAATTTCTCAGTTGTGCAAGAGGTGAAGTTGGAACAAACGAGAACTAAGGTAACCATCTCTTTCCTTGCCGAGTTATGATTTGTGCTCAACTTAAAGGTATATTTTAAGTTTACACATCTATGGAGTTAAATAGGCCTTCCTGCACAAGTCTGTCTCACAACTATCTTGAGCCAGCGAGCGGAAGGAGGGACCCCCCGCACTTAGTTAAAACCAACTCAAGACAGACCTGACAGTGAACAATCAGCGTCGGTAACAGTATTAACAATGAACAGTTAAGGCAAAGGACGGTTATAGCAACATTAAGAATAATAACGACGAGGAAAGCATTAACAGTATGAGCAGCAAAACAGCGAAAATGATTGTTTCATGATAAAATATTAGTATTTATTGATTTGGGAGTTCACAGCTGATTTCTGCTTAGACTGTCAGACTAAACGGAATTTAGAGATGGGCAAAGAGAAGCAATTTCCCATACCATGAAGCCAACCTTCAATATAATTTGACATTTTTAGGAAAAACTGGCTGGGAAGAGAATGCACATAAAAAATTATAATTTTTATGAATAACTGCTGAAAAAAGACAAAAAAACAGACAAACAAACAAACAAAGACAGAAAACAAAGAACAAACGAACAGAAAACACCCTCAAGTATGGTTAGCTCATCTTTCCTTTGAAACAAGACATCAGGAGCAGGTGGAAGTGACGAAGCGTCTGTAAGGAATGGAATTGCCATCTGTGCATCCATATCGGCCACATAACGTGGTCCAGAATGCCACTCACTGCAAATGGAGGGTATCACTGACATGCATTAGAACGGATGAGGACACATACAAGTTGAAGCTAGAGATAATTGTAGCCACATGAAATGCAAATTTCTGCGAGTCCTTAGTTTTTAATGGTCTCGGGCAAATGTTCAAAAGTTTTAGCACAGATCTAGCTAGGTCTGACCAGATGAGGATATTGCATATTAAGCCTTGGCACACACCAGTCCATTTTGATCGCCCGTCAGAACATTTGGTATCTATAGTGTTTGGCGCACCGGCCATCTCACAGGATCTCCTTGAACTCAATGTCCTGACGTCACCATCAAACTAGTTGGCTGATCAAAATCGGCCGCTGCCGCCTAAGCAAATATTTTTATTCTTTTGGCTGGAGTTTGTGATATCAGGCGATATGTGTAGTGTTCATACATTCATACATCATTAACTATTGATCAGAAATGAAGGAGAGTTGACTCTGCTTTTGTTTTACAGAGCTACGCCGGAGGTAAAGTCAAAGATACTAGATACAATAAGATGAGACAGCTAGTGCGTTTAGCGTGCACAGATTTCGCACCGCCACCTCGGGGCAAATGGGCAAAAGTCATGAACAGTGCCATGTTTTCCAAGGCCAATGTATTGAAAACTGAATTTTGTTCACTGATCAGCTATCGCTTGGGGCCTTGATTGAAGTTGAATTTTTTTTTTTTTTTTGCTATAACTTCAATCGCTGTAGGTTTTTGTTGTTGAAAGTTTGGTAGGACATTAACTTATCATCATACTTTCACAACTTGCTTAATGCTTAATCATCATCCTGTTTCTCCAAGAATCAAAACAGTGGACGTGGAAAGTGAATAAATTTCAAGGATTCGAAAGAGAGTACAGAGCAATAGTTTGGGATTGGGGGGAAAGAAGTGGTTGCGATCAGGCAAACTGACAGAATAGCAGGCAAATGTGTTAAAGAAGAGAGAATGAGACAGAGAGAGAGGGGGAGTGAGAGAGAGGGAGAGGGAGAGAAGGAAAAAAGAGAGAGAGAGAGAGAGAGAGAGAGAGAAAGAGAGAGAGAGAGAATTAAAATGAAGAAGGGAATGGAGAAAATTGCACAGAAAAAAGTGGAAGTGCAACTTGTTTACGCGTAGCCTAACATTTGAACTAATTCGAATGGGGGTGTGGGGGGGGGGGGGCTGAGCGGGCGTAAAGAGAGGTGGGAAGGGGAGGGATGCGGATGCATGTGTTGGGATCGTTAAGTCAGCAGAAGGAGATAATTGTCCAGTATCCGGTTATTTCCACAATTTGAATAATGTTCTTTTAGATAAGGGGCAGCGCCGTAAATATGCCTGGTGATATTTTTTGTCGATCTTTTTGTATGCATATGTGTATGTTTCTTTGTGTATGTGTGGGTGTGAGAGAGAGAGAGTGAGAGAGTGAGGAAGAGAGAAAGAGAGAGAAGAAAAAGAGATTTAGAAGAATGCTGTAATTTAAAACGGACAATTTCTGCAAGAAAGAAGGATAGGTTCAGTGTCTTTGGCAAGTATTCGTGCGTGCGTGATATCGATCTTTTGATCTCTGTTAAGTCCGTTCTTATGATTTTAGCAAGAATTACACGACCTGGTGAATAGCGCGTTAATCAATGTCTTGTTCGGATCAGATCATGGTGCATTTAGAAAAAACAACAACAACCCAACATAAAAGACGTAGAGGCCTTGATTTTCATTCATTGTTAAGGTGATGTTAATATCAGTTGAAGAAGTCTTTTTACTCTGATTGTTGGATGTTTTTGTTTTCTTTTTTTTTTCACTTTCAGATAAATTCACTTGCGTGGATCTATTTGTTTCATTCAGCTATGACATACGTGTAGTAGAGGGCCCAGAGCCTGGCTGTTAATGGGATGGAGGGCTAAGTGAATGCTTTGTTTATTATTGTCAATATTAATATTGTTGTTGTTGTTGTTATTATTATTATTATTAAGGCACGAAAAAAAAAGTAGGTCACTGGTTAGTCGGTGGTTAGATGGTCAGGTTAGGTCGTTTGGTGGATAAGTTGATGGATAGGTTAGTTGGTGGGTGGCTAGGTGGGTAAGTAATTAGATCGACAGGTCTAGGACAATTAGTGGGATTCCGCTGGATAGGTCAGTTGATGGATAGATAGCGGCGGAAAGACGAGAGCGAGAGAGAGAGAATGAATGATTGAAGGGAGGGGGAGGGAGAGAGAGAGAGAGAGAGAGAGAGAGAGAGAGACAGACAGACAGACAGACAGACAGACAGACAGACAGACAGACAGACTGACCGACTGACAAACAATGGAAGGGGTAGGAGAATAGCAGTGTAGTGAAGAAGGGAAAACATTGAAATAACCAAAAAAAGCAAAAAACAACAACACAAAACAAACAAACAAAATGCCAGACGCAAGATGAGTCCTCGAGAATCCTCAGAGAAACCTTTATTATTGGATCTAGTGTTGCTTGGGGGAGTGAAGGACAAGTGAGAATGTAAAGGAATTGGAGGAAAAAAGAAAGGGTGAGAAAGATTTTAAAAAATAGTGACGGAAAACAAAGAAGAAAGAAAAGGAAGACAAGGAATAGTAGATGGACGCAGACACCAATGGGGCGTCATGTTATTGACATTTAAGTTACATACTAATTGAATAAATAGCCAATGAGAGAATTACCTGTCTGGCACCTCCGACGAGGATTATTGCTGGAAGTGTTAAGGTTAAATTTAGCCAGTGTCCGACCAATGAGAGGCGGAGTGTTGGGACTGACTGGGATATTTATCGTCAAGTAGAGGTGGAGAGGGAAGATTGAGTAGTAGATCGCCAGAAGGGACAACAGTAGAAGAGATCAGATGAACAGTTTGCATGTCTGGGCTGAACGGTCTGGAGATAACTACTTGTGGGGTCGGCCCGTGATAGCCGACAAGCAGTTTCTTAGAGTATAGCAAAGACCCTAGGAGGCGGCGGATGCACTGCATGTCCACAGGGCACCTACTAGCACTTAGTCTGGCTGTGTAATAATGTATAGTTGTTAGCAGCTGGAATTTAGTCGTTATGGATATCATTCTGTTACCTTAGCCAACAACATCATGGCACGCCGCTCTCCATTTGATGGTCGATAGGCAGATTCTTAAAAACATAGTAGATCGACTGGGAGACGGCGAAGACTGCATGTCCATAGGCTACCAATTAGCACTTGATCGAGGAGATTTGGCTGTACACATTGTCACTGCTACTTTAGGGAGAAACACAGTACACATCAATCTTGGTCAAATTCCCTTTCAATCTCATTGTATAGCTATCCTTCTGTCTGGACTATAATTTTAGACGATAAATGGTTTCTTTTGGCCATCATAAAATAGAAATTGAATGAGGAATAAAAAGGGAGCGGAACATTGAGGGTTTTTTTGGTCTTTGGGTAAACATTTTGTGGGGTTGTGGTTAGGGGACTGTAGCCTAATTACAAAGCCAAATTGAGAAAATACTGAGTTGTGTTCACTGTTCACCCACAGCTTTCTATTTAAAATACTCCGGTAATAGAAATCGAGACACATGATGCCGAGGCGAATCAGTTCAACATATTCCGTCCGTCAACTTGAGCGCGGTATCATCCACGTTAACAATGCAGCAATTCGCACCACACCCCTTCATAATATAGCAGTCACCCAAGTGTCACGAGTGGAGTGAGTGCAATTAAGGGGATTGCTACAGAGCGGGTGTAGAATAAGAAGAGCTCACGACAGACGGATAGGAAAAGACGTGAAAGGGGAAGAGTAAAAATAACTCATGCAGACAAGTGGGAAAAGCGTGCGTGTATGAGTGGTGTGGAAGTCTGAATGAGGCGAAAGCGCTGGATTACTATCACTGCAAGTTAGAAGGTCCGACGGAGCGGACCTGTGAATAAGAGCCCATCGGGCGGACATAAGGGAAGCAGTCGAGAAGACTAGTGAGACAGTCTTTCCAGTAATGACTGGTACGTAGAATGTTGATTGATTATTATGATTGATGTATTATATTATATTCGTCTATTACCATGATGTAAATAAGTATATGTGAGGAATGTGGAAGTCCTTGATATTGGATATAGCAATGTGCGCCATGAGCGATAGATGAAAGTGAGTTCATGGATTTGTAGCGCGAGTGAGTAGTGTGTACTCCGATGGAGGTGTGGTACCGTAAGATGTGTGGTGAGTGAAAGGTGAACTAGTGTGTGTACGCTTCATGGATTGTAAGGAGAGGTGGAGTGAATAGAAATGGTAGGGTATTATACCAATGTAATGTTATTCTTGTAGGTGTCGGGGACGGGCCGCAGAGCCACCTCGATGAGCGCAGGGGATAGGCCAGCATAGGGCCGGAGGCCACACATAGGCCAGCATAGGGCCGGAGGCCACACATAGGCCAGAAGTGAGGCTGTCAGTGCAGGACAGTAGCGGCACCTAAAGTCGTGGCAGTCAGGCCACGGACAGGAACGTAGATATGAGAGTGACTGAGATACTATATTGTTGCCATGTTGATAGGCTAGTGAACTGATACTATGTTGTTGCCATGTTGATGGCTATGGAAATAATAATGTGTTATTGCCCTGCTGAGGTGCTAGGGGAGTGCTAAGGTGTATGACAATAGGAAGGGGATATTGAGAGACTGCGGTGCCAGTAAATTATTAATGTGCTATTAAGACCCTGAGGGGAGAGGCTGAGGCCGAGGTGCCTTTAGGAGTGACTACCGGATTGTGGATCCGAGGGAGAGTGTGTGTGAGCCTAAGGCCGTTGTACGGCAGTTGATTTCAATAATATAATGTATGTAATTGCGCTATTATATGTATAATTATGTTTAATAAATGTGTGAGTCTGATGGATTGTTCTGTTAAGTGTTAACTTGTTTGTTCGTGATTGTTGTCCTGTCATACTTATTACATCTCCCAGTCTGGGATTTGTGACACCAAGGACTACTGATAGTAGTCCTTGCAGTCACCGTATTTATACGGGCGCAATTTGTGGACATTATAGTGAAAGAAGGAATATATAGTTCATCTCGGGATTCTGTGTCTCGGGTAATACGACCCCTAACAAAGCTTTTTCGTTTTGGAGGGATACAGTCATTTCTCACAGCACGACAGTTTAGTCTGTCAGCAGCTGGAGTTATTTAGTAGTTTTGGGTATCTATTGCTGTCTTATCTAACAACCACCTGACTTGTTCTCTCTCAGCTTTCATTTTCTTTCATGTGGCACACAACAGGAAGGTGTCTTTGCCTTTTATCATAGCCGTAAAATAACGAAACCACTTTAATGCTGTAAAACACCTTATATTGGCACGCAAAGCACTTTGTCGTCGGGTCACTCAGTAGTAACTGATGGTAAGTTCAGGAGACACACTACTTTTTAATATGAAATTCTTCAATTTTGTCGACAGAAGTCTCTAAGCAATTATCACAGAAAATAATAATATTTCGACAACGGTCGGTGCATTATTATTGTTGTTTATAATATGAAATCACCAAAAAGGACAAGAGAAAAAAAAAATGATCCCATCTCACGTCAACTCGCTAACGTCAGTATTACCCTGAGAGTAATTTTGCAACATTGTTAAATTTTTGAAATTTAAAGAAGTTATACTATTCAAAATATGAAGAAAAATGAGATTACTGCAAATATTGTTTCTCCGGGAGAAATACAACTAAAAAAAGCGCATGCACAATTTTATGGTGGCGCATGGCCTGGTGCTCCGGATGAACCAAATTTGCCAGTTTGTTCTAGGAAACTTCCGTCGCACTGGTAAGATTATTAGAGAGATGATAGAAATATACATGGTTAACTGAGATAGAAAGAATATGGGGGGCGGGGAGGGGGCAGGAAAGAAGAAAGAAAGAACAAGAAACGAATAATATCCGGCTTTGGAGCCTGTCTCTAAGAAAGATGATCGTACGAGACCCAAACTCGCTCTATCTAGTCACTGGGTCTAAGAATGCAAAAATCGATCTTTGCCTCAGAATGCAGACCTATCAGGGCGGGGTAAGAGGGTTCTGGGGTGTGGGAGCGTGTGCTTGAATGAATGTGTGAGTATGTGTGCGTAGAGCTAGGAGTGGAAGTGAACAGATAAAAGAGCATGAGGAGGTGTAGGTGTTGCCGGTGTGAGTACGCATCGGCTTGATTCATTATTGCAGGGTTCGAGCTGCGGTATCTTTTTCCTGCAAGGCTGAGTACAAACAAAGGAAGGAAAGAGACCAGGGATAAGGGGATGGGGGCGGGGGTGGAAGGGGAGGGCTGGTGGCATTTGGGATAAATGAAAGTTTTGGCTCAGAAACAGAGACATACAGCTATCGTATTAAATTTAATGAAGTGAAATTGTCAATGCTTTTACTGCTTTCTCCTGTATACTTGTTGCATTCGTATATCAGGTGTCCATTTTGATGAGAGAGAGAGAGAGAGAGAGAGAGAGAGAGAGAGAGAGAGAGAGAGGGAAAGAGAGAGAGAGACAAACACAGAGAGAGAGAGAGAGAGACAAACACACACACACACACACACAGAGAGAGAGAGAGAGAGAGCGAGAGACAGAGAGAGAACAACTGTGTAGCAATAAACATAAGGATCCACGGGACAGTTTTGTAGTTTATTGAGACACATCGCATCCCACCGAAAAAAAAAAAAAAGAGAAGAAACAAAACAAAACTCGAGTTTGAAAGAAAGTGATGAGATCAATGAGGGTGGATGGAGGGCTGTTCGGGTGGTGGCTGGGCAAACAACAACAAAAAATGTAGGAGAAATACCCATTCTGCTCACAGAAGTGAACTGTGGTCACCGGAAGGCAAAGCCGCCCCGCCTCTATTTTAGGACCTAACATGAACTCCCCAAACCGTTATTTCGCCATTGGATAACAGGTTACACAGCAATGTTCTCTCTATGCCACATCATATTTCTTGGAGGATTTATTTTAAAAAAAATAATAAAAAATACTGATTTTGAAATTTTTTGACTAGCCAAAGGCAAAAACATCGATCAAAGCAGCCCGCAGGTTATTTGGTATTACTGACGTAATTATTCACTTTCCTCCCCATCGTCAAAACAAAACAGCATCAACAATGAAAAACAAAACAAAACACAGCAAAACAAAAACTCATTTACCATATTAATGCTTTCCCGCGGACAATTTTCTAACCTATCCTAATTGTGCCGGATTTTTTGGTCTTAATTATATAAACTTAGCGGACCGTTTTGAGAGATCCTAGGGCTTTCTAATTATCTTGCATCGTCTTTGATCATGCCATCCTCATTAATAAACTTTTGTCTAGGGTTGTTCTTTTTTTTTTTTGCGCCTGTTTCTTTCCACAATTATTTGCTAATGATTCATGTTTTTCATAACTCCCTTTTTTCTTTTCTCTTCTTTGCTGAAAATCCATATTTTCGCTTATATTTCTTTTTATTTCTTCTTTCATTTTGTTTGATCAATATATTTTTTTTCATTCATTTTCGATTAATATTTTCTTCTTCAGACTTTTTTTTTAACTGTGTCATTCTGTCTTCCTTTTTGTTTATGTTTTGCAGGTCTCACTCTTTTTGTTTGACTCTTTCTAGCATTCAAAGCTTCCCCGATTTGAAATTGTTCCCTTCCCAAGCATTTTCTTTCTTCTCCACCCTTGACTCGACTCAAATGTAGAATCTTTAATTATCCGTCGTGCTCTCTCGAATTCCTCCCAAAAATTTCCTTAAAGAACAAGGACAGCATCCACAGCTAAGGTTGTGACAAATTTATTGATGCTGTTGTGCATAACAGAGCTGGATTCCTAGACGTGGGAATCGTGAGAATGGAAGAGATTTTGAGATTTAGTCAGACAGGCGAGCGAACGGGCTGATTTAGCGGGATATATATATATATATATAAACGTATGTGATATGTGCAGACAAGGATGGTTAGGCTGCTGCAGAGACAGAAGGAGAGACAGACACATAGATAGATAGATTTGAGTGTGAGTTTGAGTTTGAGTTTTGCGGCACGACAGCACAATAACGGCCACTTTGCGCCTTTCACTAAATAATTTGGGTACACATTCTTTCTTTATGTTGCACATTCAGAACTTTCAACTTTAACATGGAATTAAATGCATTCATGTAATTTTAACACATTGGTAAAATTCTAAAAAAAACTTGTTTTGTATAGATCTGGAAAAGTTTTGTAAACGAGTAGAAACGTTATTAAATCAAGCTGTAAATCTTAGCCTCTCCCAGAAAGGACACGATGCGCTGCGGGTCCGCGTCAGAAAATAATTCTTTTATGGATTCGCAGGCACAATACCTTCTTCGGGTATGCGCGAAGCCTACACATTCAGTCAAAATATGATTTATTGATAGTTGGCAATTGCATGCCACACATTCGGGGGGGATCTTCCCCCCTAATTAAAAAACGGTGTGTGAGGTGGGTATGACCCAGACGGTGTCTACTAAGGACAATTTCATCTCTCCGATTTTGCTGAGAGGCATGAGTCCAATGTCTAGGTTGATCTTGGATAAAGTGTAGTTTTATCGTTTGTTCATTCATCCTTTCCTGCCATCTCGATTTAATGAAGTTATAGATAGATAGACAGACAGACAGACAGATAGAATCGATAGATAGATAGATAGATACATAATAATAATAGATAGAATCGATAGATAGATAGATAGATACATACATACTGTATACATACACAGATAGATAGATAGATAGATAGATAGATAGATAGATAGATAGATAGATAGAAAGATAGATAGATAGATAGATAGATAGATAGATAGATAGATAGATAGATAGATAGATAGATAGATAGATAGATAGATAGATAGAGAGATAGATATGATAGATAGAAAGAAAGAAAGAAGGACAGAAAGAAAGAAAGAAAGACACACTAGATAGATAGATAGATAGATAGATAGATAGATAGATAGATAGATAGATAGATAGATAGATAGATAGATAGATAGATAGATAGATAGATAGATAGATAAATAGATAGATAGTCCCTGCGATACTGTATTGGTAACGACACAAGCAACATTAAAACCTTGCCTGATGTGTTAAATCCAGAGCCGCTGAGCTAGTCTAGCTGAATACAAATTCTCACAACTCGTAAATTTTCTGGGTGACTCCGAACGGTTTCAGTAATCAATGTCTGGAAATCCGTTCCAACCTAGTCTTTCCCTAGCGCGACTGTAATCTTGATCTATGCATTGGGGGTCCCATGATTGGGGCAATTATTGTATCTGAAACGCGTGTAGATAAATATAGATGTGTGAGCTTTTGTGCCATGTCCTGGCTCTGGAGTATTTGTTTTTAGGTAAACAGCATCGTGCCTTCAATTCCGATGTGGTTCGTTTATCCATGCACAGGCGCGCCCCCTTCTGTTTACTTACAGACTGATCTAAGCTTGTCGTGTAACATCAACCCGCGCCCGTTTAGATAAATTTAGTGAAATGGAAGTGACAAAATGAAGAAGTATTAGATAAAGAAGAACGGAGAGAACAATAACATTGTGCTATCTATCTGTTTTTCTGTCTGTCTGTCTGTCTCTCTCCTCTTTTTCATCGGGTCCTGAGAACATCTAGACCTTAGCTCTTGTTGGTTCTATCTCTATTTTCTGAAAAATAGTGGGCATGAAATCTATATTTTTGGACCAATCGTAAAAAAAAAATGATAAAAGCATGAAACTTGGCACAAATGCTGGCCATAAGAGGTATTTTAAGAAAAGGCGTTGGCCATGAAAACTTGTCAAAATGGCGCCCAAAATTCAAGATGGCCGACACATATTGGAAAGGGGCTGCCTAACACACGTTGTATATACAATTAACTGTCACAAATGCAATTTACATCTCAAAATATGTTATTGCATTGTTAGAAAAACTAAATCTTCAATATAAAATGGTTTGGAGACATTTTGGAAACAAACCTTTAAGATGGCCATCGTTGTGATTGTTTCAGTGTGCAGAAAAATGGTCCGGAAAATATTTAATGCAGAAATATGTGACATTTTCTTTCTTTTATTATCCATTGAAGAAAAATAACTTTGTGGTCTTTGACAGTGTTTGAGAGCAAAAGCAAAAACGCGCGATAAGCCTGAGGCAGGAGAGTGCACTCTTTGCTGATCTTTTTGTTATGTGCCAAACTCGTCAGTTCCACTTGGGCGAATTTTTCAAACACAACTATGCCCTACATTCTATAGAAACAATATGAAACTATATAGAACTCAGAAAGCAGACATTATCAAAATACGTGCACAGCTCACAGAGAACGAATAATGCCAACCACAGACTGATGCATTGATTATAGATGGCTCTAATTTTGTTCGTTTTCTCCATCCAATAAAAGTCAAGTTTCAAGAGTATTCAGAAACTAGTTTGTCGAAACAAAATTGATCTTCTTGCTAAGAGGCACGCACAAGTTGACAAAATGTTTGATCAATATAAATCTGACAGTCTGGAGGCCTGTGCAAGAAACCGAAAGGGGGTGGGAGTAGACGCAAAGTGACACCAACTGGAAGGGTACCGAAGAGGTGGTCCACATTTATTTACAAAGCAATGACAACAAATCGGAATTTATGTCCTCTGCTGGCGAACTGTGCACCTGACGTACAAAATGGCACTGTTTAGCAAGAAATGAAAACAGTCTACAACAAGATAGCCAGGCAGACTCTCTCTTGCACGTAATGAAAGGCCGATTGAAGAATATTCGTGCACCTGAAGCTTACAGTCAGCTGAACACCCCTGAATTGCGTCTATTCCTTCAAATCACAAAGACATAACAATTATTGCTGTTTTATTTTTTATTTTCTACCAGCTGAAATTCTGTGGAAATAGCAACTTTGATCTCTTTTGGCAAATCAAGAAAAAGAACATAGCTATCTATATGAGCACATGATCAAGCAAGAAGTCCTGTAGCATCAAAATACAAAGGATTTTTCATTCATGCCGTCAGCGGTTGTGATACTGCGTCAGCCCTCAGAGAGAAAAGGAATAGTTTTTTTTCTTCAGGCACGGAAAGACATGGAAAGTTCTTTCCAGATGCATCTGAAACCTTTGCCAAGCTGAGCAGATTCCCAGTGACTGTTGGTAATAGGGAGATTGCAGAGCGGTTAGTAGTCCTATTTCCAAAAGTTAACAATGCCATAAAAGGTCTCCCACTTAGTTCGACTTTTTTGCCACCAACAATAGCAGCACTGCTACGTCACAATTACAGAGCAGCTTACCCAGGAGGTATTATGTGCGGTCAAACTCTTGACCAAAGCCTGTAATCACCCTTGCCAGACCTTGCAGAGGGACTTTAAAACCAGCTTGAAACATCTGTCAAAAACAGGTGCAAAACATCAGTATTCTCATCATGCCGGACATTTGCATTCACTGCTGAAGTCAGACCCCTTGGCTGGAGGAATTTGCCGTTCCAGGTACTTGTTATGCGTTCAACGTTGTGCAGCTTCTCTACTTCCCCACAGTCCTGGGGTTCCCCAGGTCCACAGGCAACAAGGATGACGACCTCTGGAACCCCGGGACTGTGTTTTCAGTAGAGAACTTGCACAAAGTTGAACGCATAACAAGTAGGCTACCTTCAACATTGACTTGCTGCTTGTTCACATTTCCACCTTTTCATCAACGAGGGATTTGGAGCGAGTTCATAAAGCCTACAGAGAGGTTATCAGTTTTTCTTGGTGACGCTTTTATGCCATTAACACATGTACAGAGGAACCCATGGTCGATACTTGGTTCATGAGTGGACGCTATATCCCTGGCCCTATCATGAAATGGCACTAATGTTTTCTCATAACTGCTGACCACAACTGCTGACCACAACTGCTGACCACAACTGCTGACCACAACTGCTGACCACAACTGCTGACCACAACTGCTGACCACAACTGCTGACCACAACTGCTGACCACAACTGCTGACCACAACTGCTGACCACAACTGCTGACCACAACTGCTGACCACAACTGCTGACCACAACTGCTGACCACAACTGCTGACCACAACTGCTGACCACAACTGCTGACCACAACTGCTGACCACAACTGCTGACCACAACTGCTGACCACAACTGCTGACCACAACTGCTGACCACAACTGTTCTGTATTACATGTGGGTTAGGAAACAAAAAAAGAGAAAAAAAAAGGAGGGGTGGCGTTTTGAAGAACTTTTCATGTGTGTGTGTGTGTGTGTGTGTGTGTGTGGGAGAGCATGATGAATTGATCTGACATTAATCCTGTTTCTAATTTTAGTTCAGCACCTTAGTGAACATCAGTTTTTGTGGATTAGATCGCTTTACAAGCTAATTATTACATTACATTACATTACATTACATTTAAATTTCGATTCCAAATTTTCCTTCTATGGTCTGAATAGAGAGAAAGAGTGGAAGGATAGCGGCAATCCTCACATTGACATACACTGCCGATGTTTCATGGGAAAATTACTAGTGGCCTCCATGATATGCAACATTTTTATATCGTGATCCGAGCCGCCTAAACTTCCTTGACAGTATGGAGTTAGGAACATCTTTGAATGGAAATCTTCACGAGAAAATGGAACAATAAGAAATGTCCAAAATCAAATGATGAATACATCTCAAACGCATTTGCTGAAATATTTTAAATGTTCAATACGCAGTTTTTACTTACTTTCTTCTTCTTTTTGTTTTTTTATTTGCGACGATCGATGATTTGTTCGAAATTCTGGGGAAGGAATGCGTGACAGATGGTGGCGATGGGGAAGAATGGATCTTTGCCCAAGACGAAGCGATGCCCGACTTTTGTACGCCAGCTCGCAGAACATGGGATTTCTCTCCCAGGTTTCACTCCCATACAAATAAGCATTCAAATTGAATATCAAAGTTCCCAAGTTTCCGAATCGATAAATTTCTTCAAATCTGGCAGCTTTTTGTTTTTTATTAACCAATCCCACTGTATCAGCGAAATCTTACCGCATGAAACTCGAAATAACCGTGCAAATTAATTTCATTAGATGGTTTGGCGGCCCGGCGTAACTTGCTGTTTACCACAACCTAATGTGATACTTTTATTGCGGTCTCATTTGCCACGGTCCACATCCCTGTGTTTAGTTATTTTTTTTATCAGGCTTAACTAAATAACACACATCAAGCAATAGTTAGGTGATATGACCTAAATTTCACTGGAGGGTGTGGATGAGAAACCAAAATTAATTTAACTCTGTACTAGAGCATCTGGACAAATATAATATTAAAACCGCGGCCATTAAGCCGTTGGACTCCCCCCCCCCCCCCCTTCAACCCCCACCCCCCATTTCTGCTTGTGGGGAAATTCTGATTTTGTGAGTTTGTTCTTAGGGGCGTAATTACAGGATTTTCATTTAGTTGATTTAATGATTATTGTGAAAATGACTAAAAATAATTTTTCTCGCCTTGGGTTCTTGTGGGAACTGCATCCGAGTGGTAAATTTCTGTGCATCACTAGTGATATATGGGGCTTGAAGGGTTAAACCGCTTTGTCATGGGAATTCAGGATACAAATCATAGTTCAGTAGTCATGATATATAACATGACAACATCGGAAAGTGAGAAGTCAGGCCATGTTGAGTATCAATTATGAGAACGCGTAAACCGTGTTTCCTTTTCCAGTCACACGGTGATCCAAGACAGAACTGTATTGATTTACCCCACCAGACCTGTCCCAGTTTTAGATATCGGGAGTCATATGGCTGCATGCCATGTTATGATTATCACGCTGGCTCAGATCACAGTAATGTTGATTGATTTCCCAAAGTATACAGCGTTTCCGTGTGAGTTTAGTGCAGAAAACTTGTCAGATAATTTCCTCTCTTTATTCTGTCTTTCTTTGCGATATGATTTTTCTGTATTTAAAGAAAAAAGAAATCTATTTCGCTGTCGTCATTTCACAAACAATTTCATTCTTATGTATTAAAATGAGATAATGGGTGTCTGAGTACAGACTGACTTACAGGCATACACAGGATAATTCGACAGCCTGAAGACCATTAAGCAGAGAGAGGAAGGTTTGGGTGGTCGATAGATAGATAGATAGATAGATAGATAGATAGATAGATAGATAGATAGATAGATAGATAGATAGATAGATAGATAGATAGATAGACAGATAGATAGATAGACAAACAGACGGACAGAGATAGATAGATAGATAGATAGATAGATAGATAGATAGATAGATAGATAGATAGATAGATAGAGAGAGAGAGAGAGAGAGAGACAGAGAGAGAGAGAGACAAACACACAGCGGATAGATAGATAGATAGATAGATAGATAGATAGATAGATAGATAGATAGATAGATAGATAGATAGATAGATAGATAGATAGACAGATAGATAGATAGACAAACAGACGGACAGAGATAGATAGATAGATAGATAGATAGATAGATAGATAGATAGATAGATAGATAGATAGATAGAGAGAGAGAGAGAGAGAGACAGAGAGAGAGAGAGACAAACACACAGCGGATAGATAGATAGATAGATAGATAGATAGATAGATAGATAGATAGATAGATAGATAGATAGATAGATAGATAGATAGATAGATAGATAGATAGATAGATAGATAGATCGGACATCTGTGTATATATGCGTATATACTTGCGCCAAGGCGGTGGTACGTGTGTAAACAAACGAGAATGCTGGTTCTTGCGTGTGTATTATGAATGGCAGACAGAGTGCACATATCACTTTCATATGTATCCCACTGTGTCGGTCAGCATGCGTTATGTTTTGCTTATAATCATTGTGTGTATGTATATCACATGTCGACACCGGATCACCTGAACAAGTATCGGCAAAGCCAGTGTGTGATTGTCCAGTGTGTGCACATAGAATTCATACAAAAATCGCGTCCCTGTGAATTTGTTCAGCATGTTACGAGGGTTGCAGGCGGGGACGGAGGAGGGTGGGGGATGGGTCCGGGGGTGGCGAGGGGAGGTTAATGGAAAGGATTGCGTGGGTCAAAAACACATTACCATCATAATTTGATGAAAGGCGATGAAATCTAATTTCCCAGTCGTAATCTAGTCTGAGTGGTGTTGCACAAGGCGTTAATATTTCTTTATTGGAATCCTTTCAGGTTTATATTATTTTTTTTTCTTCTTTATTCTGAAACATGATTTATAAAAGATATTTTTTTTTTAAATGTTCCAGGATCGATTGATTTGTGCAATGGCACTTGTTTGGACGAGCAGAAATAATAATAATAATGATAATAACTGAGACATAGAATACTGAGACTATCCATTCTTTCTTCCACTATGCGACCACAAATTGAGCGCATATAAATACGGTGAGTACTAGCTACTCTTTTTCGATCAGTTATGAAGGAGTGTGGTGCGAACTGTTGCACTGTTGACGTCGATGGTATGCGCGCAAGTCGACGGACGGAATATGACGAATTGATTCGACTCGGTATCCTGTGTCTCGGATAATAATAATAATAATAATAATAATAATAATAATAATAATAATAACAATAATAAGAATAATAGTAATAATAATGGAAAAGGGCGCTTTTTTCATAAAGTATCTATTTATTTACCTTACTCAGTGAGCCAAATTAATACTCGGCCACATCCACTCACTCAGTGACAATGAAATATAATGAGAAGACATGAATAGATCAAACAATGAAAGAATCACCCGTTAAGCCAGAGATTCGGTCACATGATCCCGCTATCTATCAGTGCATTCATCCATTCACCATTTCAAAGAATTCATGACGTTAGCAGTCAATATTATCTTTTTTGTAAGATTTGTACTTCATTTCACTTCACAATGTTATATTATTGGTATATTTTCTTTTCTTTTTTGTTTTTAATGGGGGGGGGGGGGAGGGTGAGATTGTGAAAATCAGAACAGGAAAGAAGGAAAAACCAGGAAATGATACATTCTGCTTTGAAGCAAAAAGAACTCTGCAGGAATACGAGAGTGGAGGTCGTTGATAAAAGTATGCTTTTTATGGAATGAATGAAGTTTATGGTTCGTGCCTTTTAGAAGAATAACAGCAATGGTAATAGCCCTGGCAGTAGCAATAACGACAATAATGTCAGACAAATTTGAAAAGGGGTCACCCATAAAGTCCACATCAGGACCGGATTAAGGACAATTGATGCCCTAAGCACAGTCCAACCTCACACTCCTGTTAATTATAACCTTTGTTTTTTTTCCTTTCAATTTAATTCAACATTATTTAACAAAAAGCAGTACAAGGACTATAAACCTCTGGGTATTTGCCATATTGTTGTATGTGCATTTTTGCCTTTTCGAGAAAATGAAATGAGGATTGAATTTTGGTTGGCACAGAAGGCGAAAAGCATAAAAACATTACATAACATTATTATATCTCGAAAAGATTTTAACCTATTGGAATGACACTTATACATAATGAAATTAGGAGAGAGAGAATTGCTTTCATGACAAAATCTCAAAATCGGCAAAATGTCTCGTACAACAATATGGTAAATAGCCCTCGAAATAATATATATTATATGGGGCCTATCGTTAATGAGCTGTTGGATCAACAAGTTAGCAGTCTTACAATATCGATGAATGTTTTTTGTTTAATGATTTATTATGAGTCCCGCAGAAAATGAAATGTACTCTCGTGACGACATTGTTTAGCATTTTTGTCTGACCTCCGTGAAATTTCTGATCGCTTGTCCGCTGTACTTGCCTGCATCACAACATAACAAAGAAAGGTATGACAATAATGGTATTTTTAAGGATTTTTAAAGTACCTTTGCACAAATTTTGAATATTAAAGAAGTTTTAAGGCTTTAAAGCCAATATTTTTTTTGTATTTATAGTTTGTTTTTTTTTAAATAGAAAATTAAGAATTTTAATAACTTTTAAAGATATGTTTTTAACTTAAGTCAATTTTCAGTTTCAGTAGATGAAGGAATGGCATTATTCGGTACATCATTTAAGCATAAAAACACATTCACAATTTGTCTGTCCACCTGTCCTTTCCTGCCCATCTGAGTTTCTAGTTTGACAACGGCTATGTAGAAATTGTAATATGAACTTTACC
Organism: Onchidella celtica; assembly: GCA_963931925.1. Classification (NCBI taxonomy): domain Eukaryota; kingdom Metazoa; phylum Mollusca; class Gastropoda; order Systellommatophora; family Onchidiidae; genus Onchidella; species Onchidella celtica. The sequence continues at coordinate 40,423,992 of OZ007570.1, read as the reverse complement.
TCTGGCATTCAAAAAAAGTTTACGGTACACCATTTTCCACTTTCTGTGGTGCCCCACCCCTTCCCCTTGATATCCCAAGTACGTGTTTATTGGGCTTAACGGTTAATCCAGGCCTGGTCCGTATGTTGGGAACGGGATTTGAGCCATAAAAGTCCCAGAAAAACGTTTTTTGGGCATAAAAGTCCCAGAAAAAAAGTCCCGGAAAGCCTTAATCGCCTCCGGTTTAACGCCATTAAAGTATTTCAGTGTTTCTAGATAGCTTCGGGCTAATTCAAACGTCTGAAATATCTACTTCCCCACATAATACATTTCGGTGCTTCCCATTTTGATTCATTCTTTAATTTGGTCTGATCTTCAGCGTCTAAGGCATGCGCTGGTGTATGAGAAAAATTGCTTCGCGTTTTTCGAATGCGTGTCCGTCCCTTTCATTTTTTTCCCCGAACAAGTTGGCTTCAGCGTCTCTCACTTCACCTTTGAAGTGCTTTCTCGCCAAGCTTACCACATCCCGTGCTTCCTGGTTCACAAAATCAATCCCCAACTTAATTTAAGAGGGTATTTCCATATCTGTCTTGGCCCTGAGTTAGTGAGCGCCGGTGGCCTCCTCATGTGTCAGACGCTTCCAGAGATAGCGTTTTTTAATCCCTGCTAGGTTTTAATGTTAGTGGAGACATTGACACTGCCGGCGCCCATTTGTTTGAAACGCTAACATAATGAGGGCGCATATTCACACGTTTCTCTCTCTCTCTAAATAAAGTACCCACATAGACCGTGCAAGGCGCAACGCTTAACGTGCCTGTTATCGTGCCGATCCGCCGTAGAACCCAAAACTCAAATTAAAACTCTCTCTACCTTTCTAGCTCTCCTTTTCCCTCTTTCTTTCTCTGTCTCCCCTCCTTTCCTTCCATCCTTCTCTCCCTCTTTGTCTTCTCTCTCTTCCCCACCGTCTCTGTCACTACTTAATTGACAGCAAACTCATTTGAATGGTTCACACAGTAAGAAGTAAATAAGACACCTCTAGAAATAAAATGTCAATTTATTAAATGAGGCTTATACGGTAATGCTTGTTGATTCTGTCTTCCCCTCAAATATTCTGGAATTATTTCTTTGCAGTCTCATTGTCTCCCGCTTTTCAATTTCATATTTCGAATCAAAAGTTACAAAATCACGTGATAGTCGCCTTCTATCTGTTTGTCTGTCTGTCTGTCTAAGGCCTGCCTGTCTGCCTGCCTAATATCTGCTCTAGTACTGCCCAGAACTCGTTAGACACTGCTTTAAAACCTGTACATCTTTGCCATGAAACACAATTACTATGTACCGGGCTGATGTTTCCAGTAAGAAATGAACGGGGATACAAATGGCTGCGGAGATTGAAGTTTTTCAGACAAACTGATTGAGAATTTTGATCTGAGCTTGAAGCAAGGACGCCATCCGGCTTCTGCCTTCTGAATCCCCACTTTGAGAACGAAAATTAAATACGATCTACCCAGCGATCTTGGTCTGAAGAAACCTCAGCATCCGGGAGACCATTCCCCTGCCAATCTCACTGATGGCTGACTCGGGCAAACTTGGGTTTTGACAGCTCTGTAAAACGCAGTGACAACTCACACAAACTCAAATTAAAAACAGATCGACGGTACAAGATTATTTAACTTCCTGTCCCAAATATTTTAAGTCGTTTGGTTCAGATAGAAGGATACACATACAGACGTCCAGACAGACAGATATACAGATAGAAAGGCAGGAATTGAGAGAGGCAGGTAGACCATAGATAGATATATAGATTGACAGATAGATATATAGATAGATACACAGGCAGACAGGCAGACAGACAGATAGAGAGACAGACAGACGGATGGACAGACGGGCGGACGGATAGATAGATAGATAGATAGATAGATAGATAGATAGATAGATAGATAGATAGATAGATAGATAGATAGATAGATAGATAGATAGATAGATAGATAGATAGATAGATAGAGCCCCCCACCCCATCCCCCACCCCATCCCCTGCTGATATAAAACAAATCATAGTCTTCGTCCTAGCCTATTGCTTCTTAACTTATATTCTTGGAGAAATCCTATTGCTGTATATCTCAGCACTGACTTGCAGTTCCCATTCCCAGCAGAAACATGGACCAACTCGAGGAAGGCCCACCCAATCCATGAAGTTTTCGTACAAGCAGTTCTTTCACTTTTCTCTTATTTATTGATATCTGACTATTCTTATGCGATTGCTTTGCTAGAACCCCGTGTTTGCTTTATGCTGGGCGAGGGAATTCAGAGTACTGGTATTATGAATCTTGCGCCTCATCAACTAAAGCAACTGTGATTTTGACAAATTTTAATAAGGACAAACCAGAGAGTGAGTGTTGACAGAGGTTTAAGCACTTTATTTTTCCGTATCTTGTTTCTCCCTTCGAATAGAGCGTGAAAGGCGCAAAGTGGTCGTTATTGTACCGACGGGTCGTAAAATATGAACTCAAACTCAGACTCCAAAGTTCTTTCGCAGAAGACATTATGCCTGCGGATCCTTGAAAGAATTATTTTCTGACGTGGACCTGCAGGGCATCTTGTCATTGCTGGAGAGGGCTGAAATCTGCAAGTTAATTAATAACTTAACAAATTTTTGTCATATTTACAACACTCGTTTCACAGACATACTCTACAGTGCGGGCCTTTTTCCGGGTAGATTTTTAAATTCACTTTTACTTGAACTCAGTTATAAGAATCTGAAAGCTGAAAACTAACCTAAAGTGAGATAACGAAAAATATGCGAAAGGCACAAAATGGCTTTTATCGTATTGGCGCGCCGTTAAACCCGAACTTAAACTCAAAACTCCTTCTTTCATCATCATCATCATTTTCATCATCAGTTGCCCTGTCTGGAACAGACACTGGTGATCATGGCTCTCCACTCGGATCTGTCATCATCCAACCTCAAGAAGGAGTTGTTGTTGTGACGTTTGATTTGTTGTCCATGAATTAAGACTCTCAGTGAAAGTTTTTCTCTGTCTACCCCAGCTTTTCCTGCCTTCGATCTTCTCTGTAACTGCTAGGTGTCTGAGGCTCCTGAGGCGACAGATGTGTCCTAGAAATTTCAGTTCATACATACATCATACATATACGTAAATAATACAATAATGTTGTAAACTAACGCGCACAATACTTCCTATAGATACTTTGTATGAACGTTTGTGAAGTAGTAGACGGCGGTGCTCAGACATTTCCCCGAATACTTTAAGGTGTTCAGGGCCGACTATTGGAATTGTCCTATGAAAAAGAAAGTTAAAGAAAAAATCGGAACAGCATTACACCCCCGCCCCCCCCCCCCCCCGTCTTTCCAAAAAAAACAACAACAACCTCACTCTCACACACAAACACACGCACATACACACGTGAGTACGCACGTATCCAGAAACTGTCTGTCCTCAACATTTCCACAATCCGTCAGTCACATTGGAACCTGAAAGAACGAAGGCTATTTAAAGGTTCGGGTAATTTGTCTCAGTACTCCCGGGTAGCGATAGCAGGGCTTGGTATGATTAATTTCATTTCACCCAGAGGAACGCGTTTAATTATTATCCTTATAAACGGCGTGTCCCAGTGTCTGTCTCATTTAGCCCCAGGCTATCTATCTATCTATCTATCTATCTATCTATCTATCTATCTATCTATCTATCTATCTATCTATCTATCTATCTATCTATCTATCTATATATCTATCTATCTATCTATCTATCTATCTATCTGTCTGTCTGTCTGTCTGTGTGTCTGTCTGTGTGTCTATCTCTCTGTCCCTCTGTCTGTCTATCTATTGGTTTGATTGTCTGTCTGATTGCATTTGCAGCCATTCATATGTCTGTCCAGCTGCATGTCTATTAGTCAGTCTTAATTCCTATTGGATCACCATTATCTCCTGAATGGCTGACAGGATAATTATGTGCCAGCCTCTCTGTCAGTATACCGTTTGTTAGACCGTTTGTGTTTGTCTGCCCACATGTGGATTTTTTTTCGTGTCCTACTTTAATCCATGTACCATCCGTCCATTGATCCATCCATTCATCCATCCATCCACCTATCCATCCATCCATCCATCCATCTATCCACCCACCCATCCATATCAGTTATCTGCCATTCTACAACGTCCATGGATCTGTGCGTCTAACTATCCATCCTTTCCTCTGTTTCGTGGTTTCATTTGCCATAGATTCATCTATTTTCTCTCTTCCCCCCCCCCCCCGCCCCATCATGTACAGCCTCTAGAGACTTCAACACGAGAGAATGGAAGTCAAAACAACAAAAGTGTCTAGCATTTCAAAATTGCATGCACATTAATTGTGTTGTTGCACGCATGCAACACTGGCTGGCAGTTGGGAGTTCTTCTCACTGAAATGAAACACCAGATCTAGTCATCGAGCCACAGTGTCCTCCATAGCACCATGTTATAGGAACGAGAATAATAGTCCATGTTAGATGACTGTGATCAAATAAGTCATTTGCTATGTGATGAGTATCTAAAGTATGATCTTTGAATGAAAAAACACAAGTAGTATCCTCGAGCCTCGTCATTACTTGACTGAGTGTCGTGGGCATTTTGATGACGTGTAACAATACTAACGTTTGTTTAATGTAATTATTGTTGTCGTTATTATTACTCGTATTAATATTCAGAGTGGTGATACTGATACCTGTCTGTCTGTCTGTCTGCCTGTTTGTCAATGTATCCTTCTTTCGTTGTTGTTGTTGTTGTTTTTGTTGTTGATGTAGTTATTGTCTGTCTACACCGCACAAGCCAAGGAGTATTTAGTACTTGCAACGGTCATTCCGAAGTACGTAAAAAAGACACCGGTAAAAAAACAACAACAAAAAACTTTAAAATATTGTTTTATCCCGTCATCAGCATTTGGCATAACAGAAGTAGACAATATTTTATGGGAAAAAAAAGAGAGAAAATCTGTGTGGCCTCAACAAGACAACAAAGCAATGCAAAAAGAAAAAGTTGTATGTAGCAAAACCTCGGCGCAACTCTTTCTTTTTGCCATATTTTGACGTAAGAGAAATAGCAAGTCTGTTGTTAAAAGAAATAGTAACAAGACAGCAGCAATAATTTCAGCGATCGAAGTAAAGAATTATAATAAAGGATAATGATAATAATAGTGAAGATCATTTATATAGCGCCTAATCCAAACGAGTTTATTCTAGGCGCTTTACAGAAAGTCTTGTTCTCTCCATCTGCATCTCTCTCACTCTCTCTTTCTTTCTCTCACTCTGTCTATCTCTCTCTATCTCAGAGCAAATTGTAACGCAGCCTGTTAGGTGCAGTTCACAACTCACAACTTGTATTATAATATTATTTGAATATATATTATATATTATTTATTTAATAATGAATTATAAATTTTCGTTGGTGACATGGGGGGGGGGGGGGGTGATAGGGATAAATTTTAATCTATTAATTTTGATTTCGATTTCCAAAGGAAAGGAATTTACGGCAGTCATTTTAGTGTGGTCTTTGTCTGATAAAAATCGATCATTTGACACAGAGAATTACATTCCATATTCTTCTTTTCCAATGAAAGCTGGTCATTCCATGTGGGAATTGCACTTAGCGAACCATTGAAACCCCTCAAGACCGAAAGCTTTTAACTCGTACCGGAAATTTTCTTGTGTCGCTGTTTGCACTCAACGTCTGTCTGTCTGTCTATTTTTCCATGCCAATCTCAAGAGACTCTTGCACGATAATGACACATAAAGCGAGAGAATTAAATTACTTTTACATTTGATAATTGCGTGCCATCGTTTCATGCAATAATGCCACTAGGTTCAGTTTGCTTTCACCAGTCGATAGAACATCGTCCACGCGGTGCCTATTCAAGGCTTGAATGTGAGTGATTATTTCCTACAGTGTGTGACAAAAGTTTTATCTACCTGTGTATCTATCTGTGTGTGTGTGTGTGTGTCTGTCTGTCCATCTATCTATCTATCTATCTATCTATCTATCTATCTATCTATCTATCTATCTATCTATCTATCTATCTATCTATCTATCTATCTATCTATCTATCTATCTATCTATCTATCTATCTTAAGAAACAATAAAGAAACGTTACAACACAAGCTTTTGGTATGCAAAGACCTTCGTCAGGAAACAAGAAATTTGAAACATTAAACAATGTTTGGAAAAAAAAAGAAGAAAAAAAAAGGGGTTGGGGGGGGGGGGGGGCTTAGCTTGTTGTCAGTCCATCCACCTAACTAAAGTGTGCGTTTGATATTACGTGCAACGACATGTTTGAAAAAGTTCTTACAACTTTTAAGAATTTCATTAGTGAGCTGAAATGTTGGCATTGCTCTGCTCTAATTGAGTGCAGCAGTAGAACGAGAGGATCTGGGGAAAAGAGGGAATATTCCAGCAAATCTATTGGTGATTTCAGTCTCTCTTCTCGCCCCCCCCCCTCCCCCCAGAATAGTGGAAAAGAAAAGACAAAAAAACCCCCGAAATCATGCGCCGCTTTTCTCCACACTCCTTTTACTCTACCTCAGCCCGTAACGTACTGTTATGGAGCGAAGTAAAATTAGTTACTTTAATCCGAGACACAGAATGCCGAGACGGACCATTCCTACTTTCACTATTATGTCCACAACTTGCGCGCTTGTAAACACAGTGGGTAGTTCTCACAGAGCTGTATGGTACTAGTCCTTTTCGTTCAATTATGAAGGGGCGTGGTGCGAAATGTTGCATTGTTGACATGGATGACACGCGGGCGTCGACGGACGGAATATGGCGAATTGAACCGTCTCGGTATCCTGTGTCTCGGCTGTAATCAGCTGTCTTGGAACGGTGCAAAAAAGAATCACTGTTAACTTTGTCTCGTGGAGAAACACTGTTTATTGCAAATACTAAAGAGCTAAACACTGGCTCATTTGTTTTCTGGCGGTGACACGCAATCGCTGTGCATCTTCTTCGGCCTTTCTTTATTATGAAAGTGTGCACGTCCGTGGAGATAGGGAAGAGAAATGTGAGCAGTGAACTCGCGCCGACACATTGATTTCTCAAAGTGGAAGCCTGTGATCGATGTTGCAATGATAAAGTCACAAGAGCCCCCCCCCTCCCCCACCCCCCCCCCCACCACCTCCACAAATTCCTTTAACAAAAAAAGCCACAAGAGTCAGGAATGCTTCCATCAAACGCCATAACTCCAGGATTGTCCCCAAGACCACAAATCTGGACATTTTGGATTTGACATGATTTAGCGCAGAATACTTCACAACTTAAGGTCTGACAGAGGTGAGATGGTTTCAGAATTTTTTGAATGTGAGACGATATTTTTCTTTTCTTTTTTGGAGATGGAAGATGTAAAGAAAAGACAAAAACTTCGGGACATTCTTGCGTCATGTCAGTGTTTTCTGGTTAGCATTTTTGCCAAAACAGACTAGGAAAAAAAAAGATGTGCATTGCCGAGACAGTATTATCTATGCTTCGGAAACTCAAATCTTTGCTTTAATTTTTACCACAGCATGTGATATGCAGTACTGGACGCATTTCATCTCTTCGCGTTCGAGCGTGCATTCCACATCAGAGGGAGGTTCGATTGATAAACAGACATTCACTCGTTTGCAATTCGACAAAGACAAAAGGCATTCTGTTCTGGTGAGCCACGAAATATCACACAATAATAATAATAATAAAAAATTATGTAAATCTCACGGCGAACATCTCAGTTGACAGTGAATGAATGTTATGTTCTGAAGAGGTCACCATGTCGCATAAGGCTGATCCCATCAGATGCGTGTGAACGCTGAATCGATATGATTTAGACATCGCTGTTCTCGACAGGCCACTCTTCTTCCTTACCCCGGTGCACTTGTCGTCAGACCAGCAGAGTGATAGACAGATGGACATATACATAGATTCAAACATTCGTTGACACGAATGGGCTTGGAATGTCGTTATCTGACACGTCCCAGTCAAACCCAACACAAATCAGGTAAAAGAATGATTTATTAATGTTAACTTCAAGACATTTGCTGGGCTCTGAAAGAGACACATGTTTATTTTTGTCAAAGCACTGATGTTTATGTTCCTCGGTGTGCGTGGTTACAAAGACAGGGGGGGGGGAGGGGGGTGGCAGTGTGAGGGAAATCTATTAATGTGAACGGACGTGATCTGCTAATGTTTTGGCTGGGATGACATAATGGGAGGGCAAGCACTTTAAGCGATATGTCTAAGTGAGGTCAGATTATGCCATACTTGGGTTTTGTTTCAAGCCTTGCTGCGAACCCCCAGATTTTCTATGGTTTTTATAATATTTTGTCAATGTCCAAGTGAGTCCGCACTGGACACGAGTCGTAGAAATACGTAGATAGTCCTGTGATAACTACGTTAGTGAGCTATCAAATAATCGTGGGGTTAACGTTGAAATCATTACCAAATGACAATGTCTGACTGCTCGTTTTGCCCGCCATTTGCATTCGGCGATAACTTGATGTTTCTAGGGTCACCACCTACATGTCTGATTACTATCAGGGCAGCGTTTTTAAACGCTCACTAATGTTCATAACACACCTGGATTTCTTTACTTTCAAAAGTCATTTTAATGTGAACGATGCTTTATGTACAGGTAATAGGGTTACTTTTTGCTTGAAGAAGCCAAAAATAATATACTCATATATTGGAAGTAGTACGTATCAGCATCGTTACTGAAACCAAGAAATCTTTCTTTGAATGAAACTTTTATGAGATTTGAGAATATAAAATCAGTAAGAAAATCTCATCCTGGAGTTTCCACGAGTTTGACTTTACCATTTTCAATTTCATCAGTACAGATAGGCGGGTAAATGTCAGTCACTGGCTGGGTTCTTTTTACTTATTCATTCTCTTTCCAGCTCTGGATGGTGCTGTAAAAAAAAAAATTGTGGGAATTCCATCAGCGTTGACAGGTTTTTTAAAAAAATTTTTATTATTGGAAATTGGAAGTTGTTAATAAGTAAGAAACAGGATATGATAAGGGTGGGGGTGGAGAAGTAGCAAATATACATAATAATATGAAAAAATCGTCAGGTAGTTGGAATCGTGAAACAAAGTGAGTGAGAGAAAAACACAAAATATCAATAGTAGACGAAAATTTCCTTAGGTAAGTCTGAGATGATCATGATAAGAGAGAAAGACGGCGATAAGCGATAGAAAATACAAGAAACAACAGTAACAACGGGGAAATACAGATTTATGTAAACAGTGTGAAAATGTGAAATAATGAAATAAAAGAAAGGTTTCACTCGAGAAGATAATGAATTCTTGAGACTTTCGTAGCTTCAGGAGACTGTCAACTAGTTACTGACCAGAATTCTATCTGACATGCTTTTCGTTGGGACGTGGCTTTTGTATCAAATCTGTTTATTTTTATTTTTTTTGTTCATTATGGTTTTTACATTATTTTTCAGTACAAAGAGGATATATCGGAGACAGGACTTATGTCGCTGTCAACAAGTAAGTACCTTGACAATACAGCCAGCAATATCAGGTTGGACCCCTGGCTGGGGGAGGGGGATTCAAACATGGTACGTTTTGCGGCCGTTCCAAGAGATCAAACTAAAAGGCCACTTAGAATCAAATTGATATCTAGTGATGCAGTAAATCTACATAGACATGAATGTGCTACTTCAGTTTGCGACTTATCAGTGCGACAAATTTTGACCACGATTCTTAAACTACGTCAAGTCGAATACAGACATAGAATAAGGACGTCTTGCACTCGCGTCAATAGCTCTAACTAAAGGGCCATTACAGTCAAATGGTATTTAGTGATGCGGAAACTATACAGACATGAATGAGCTACTCCATTATTCCACTCGTCAATACTACATGTTGTGACCAGCAATTCGTAAACCATCCCCACCTTAATTCTTGTTTGTTCCCACTCCACGTTATGCACTACTGAGAAATTCGACGTTAAACGCTGATGGCTTTAGTAAAGAATTAAAAGAAATGTCCAGGTTGAAAAAGCGAGTATGGGAAAACAAAAACCTGACTGAGAGTACCAAAATGCAGGTCTATAAGGCATGCGTCGTGAGCACTCTGAAGAACATTTTATTTGTGGACGTAAGATAGGACGTCATTGCACTTGAAGAGAAAGTGAGATCGAGTTTGGGGGCAGAGGTGATGATGGATTTGCGATGCCCTATTTTCTACAACCGACTCTTTGAAAGAGGCACACTCATGTTGGATTTTGAATGTCCGTGGATGTTTGTGTGCCACAGTGTGCGTGCTGAAGAAGAAAAAGGACACGAGGATGTGTGCAAGAGGGACCGGCAGGCCCTGGGCATCGAAGCGAAGTCATGGGAAGCCGCTGCCTCTGATGGGACACGCTGGAGGCAGTCAGTGAAGCAAAGGTCTGTCACTGTAGGAAGAGACGCTCATGCAACAGGCCGAGGCAATGCAGAAGAGGAGAAAGACTTGCGCCCAAAGAGACAAACCAGCGCCATCTTTTGGCTGCACCATCTGTGGAAGGGGCTGTCACTCCCGGATAGGCTTGTCCAGCCACCCACGACACTGCACAAGACTGAAACATCCAGACATCCAGAGCACAAGCCCATAGTCTTTCGAGACTGACGGATGCCAACAACAACAACAGAATAAATCGGAACTGTGAAACAGCTTGATAAGCGCCACAACATATCTTAAACAAATGTCAACGTGTGAATTTATTATACCTCTTCAACATACGAAAAGATAGCCAATTCTTCAGAAACTGGAAATAGAACAAACAAAGACTAAGATCGCGCTATGTCAAGCAGAATACAGATACAGGATGAAATTTTCACAGAAGCTGCAGATCAGATGAAAAATGTCTTATGTGATTCAGAGTAATTGTGTTTATTGCAATGGTGAAATGCCAGAACAACTGCAATGATGTTCACTGACTTGGCCAATGCATTCCATTCAGAACTGTGCACTAGTGCTGCATAAGCAAACAGTAGCGCCAGTGTGACAGGGGCCTTGCAGTGAAATATATATATATATTTTTTAAAGCTGAATGAGAAAATGACTGCAAACAATCAGTAAGGAAGAAAACATGTCATCAATGACCATCGCAAACTGGCACATGATAAATATCATTATTGATTTCTTTACGAAAATTTAAGGGCGAAACAAATTCTCACAGACGCCCTAAGCAAACTGACATGGATTCTATTGCCAGACAGTCGCAGATGTACATCAAACTTGCAGCCAGAGCCATAAAACCGCGCTTTACTGGCGCCAGAAACCTTCTGTTGGATGGATTTGTAAAGGCTGTTCGAGACGCAACCGCACAAAAAAAAAAGTTTCAAAAGAGATATTATAAATTTTGTTATTCTATCGCAATCAACAGAGCTTTGCTGATGGGGATTTGAGATATGGACAAACAGAATGAGATCGAAAAAGAAATGAAATGAAACAAATTGATAAGGAGATATAAGAATGTGAAAACATCTCTTTGTCATTTTAGCGGGAAATTTATGAGTGAATTTCCGCTTGAAGTCTGATAATTGATAACGCTAATGTTTCTGTTTGCAGTGGAGTAATAACATTTTATGATGTAAGTTTCCGCGGGCCCTTTGATAGTTTAAAATGTAAATTTGTCCCTTTGAAATATGGAATCCACTAAGGCAATTTATAAAGTAAATATTATTGTGCCCGTGCAATACAGCACATAATGGTACAATATTTTATGACCCTGTCAATTACCATTGTGCCAGTAAAAGGCTTTTATTATTGTTTTTTTTTTTTTGTTTCTCATTTTCTTCATCTCCTCCCGAACCTCTTCATTATGTTACCTACTTCCGGCGCCCTGCTTAAAACGGTGCTTTTGGGAACTGCTAAAACAACATTGGTTTGAATAAAAGTAAACATCAACAACAGCACTAGAAAAAACATACAACATTTGAAAACCCTAAAACGCTCTGTACAGCAAATAACACGAACGTCTTCCATTGCTTTTGAAGAGAGCCCATGACGTAATTGAAACCATTCGTGTTTTGTTAAATCCATTGACAAAATCATAGTAAATATTTCTCATCATCAGGATAACCTTCAGAAGTTGACCATGTAAACGCGTGTCACAAAAACTCATGAAAAATGGTGTACTGTTGAAAGACTCACATCATAGAGGCGCGAAATGTTCCGATACAGAGCATGTCGACACGGACCATGATAAATTCTGAAGGAGTCAGTGTGAAATTGTGTTTGTGGTGGTAGTAAATCCGAATTCTAGTCACGTTTAGTAAATTGCTATCAATCAATCTAAATCGATCATATGGCCGCTGTTCAAACACTTCAGTGTGGAGCAGCTTGCATTCTGAAGTAAACTGTATATCCTGTTCCAAATGGAAACATTAAGTGAATTGAGAACAGAAATGTGAAAGAAAAAGTGAGGAGAGTAGCTACTAAAAACGGGCAATCTTTAATCGAAATCAAGCAATAAATGATAATAATTACTCAACCTTACATGAATAAGACAGATACACTGACAACCAATCCAAAACGTCGTTTGCAAAAAAAAAAAAAAAGAGGGGGGGGGGGGGGAATTGCCAAGATTCTGATGTGATTTCACAGTATTGGAGATTGCCCCGCTGTGATTGTACAGTACAACTTCAGTTTGGCTACAACTATTAAAGAATTGCTGGATCGATAGGAGTAGCCCTCTCCACCCATCCATCAGAGTTTGCCATGGCGGCTTCTCCAGTTCCACTTTCTGTCTTTTCGTCTGTGTAATCAGTGAAAGTTGACACGGGTTCCTGTCTGGTGACACTGATTTGACTGGTTCATCTATCTTGCCGTGGAGCTTTACCACGCTGTTTGGATATGATATCAGATCCATTTATATAATGAATTATTTGAAATGAATAAACTTTTAGTGTGCGGGAACCCTATTCGTTTTTCTCACACACAGAAAGTGATTGGTCTGAATTTAGCGTCAATTAAAATTCGAAAAAGAGATTGCCCAAACACTAGCAAACATTTATAACATTGTCTCTACAGTTTAGTGAAAGTAATCAGTTACGACACGAGTACTTAACTTTGACAGATGCTGTTGATTAGGGTTCTGCATTGACAGTCTGTGTCCTTTAAGGAATTGAAGCTTGTTTTTACGATTACAAGTTCTTGGGTCATACGAAAGCCCCAAAAATGAATTGCCAAAAACGGCATTAACCAAAATATATCATTATGGCTTTTTTTTCAAATGTCACTTAATTTACGTGTTCCTCAAGTTGACACCTCTCTTTCCTCAATGTGTACTGTTCACACCCTATTGAACATATCTTCCGGACATGCCATCAAGATCACGTTGGAACTTTGTGCTTTAAACGATTTGTTCTAAATTCTAAAATCAAGGTAGCTGACCACCGGTTTGTGAGTAACCTCCTAAGACAGTCAAAAGTCGGTCAAAAGCATAGCAAAAAACTCATCGATTACACCTTTCCTTGTGCTTCCAGCCAATCCTCTTTGAGCAGATTTAGGAAATCTGTTGCACCTACGTGTAACGTACGCCATTGGTCTTTTTTTTTTTTTTTTGGTCGGCGTTGACACGCTAATGTGACCGGACAATGTATGCAAGACTGGAATGCTGCTAAATCATGTCCCCTTTCCTCGACGTCTGGAATATGTCTCTCCAAAACTTCAGAATATTACTTGTGAATATTACCCTATGAGGATTGGAAGAACAATCCAAATAATCATTTATATTTGACCACGATTATCAGGCCACTGTAGCACAATGTTGAGCTGAATTATCTCCCCATGTATATTGGATTTCCTGGTTCAGTCTAGACCATTCTGCCCACGATAATTCCTATTAACCCATCACGGGTCTCTCAGTGTAAACATACCATGTCAGCATAGCGCCTGCAGCTCCACAATCAGCTTAGCCTTCCACCCAGCTCCATGGCCAGACTGCCAACTTGTCATCAAATATTCATCCACATTCTGTCACCGCAAGATTTACTGTAGCGTTTAGAAGTTCTTGCGGGTCTGAGATGAGAATTTGTGGTCAATGTCCTTTGCTCCCCGGTGTCCAGGAAATAAACTTTAGGCAATTGAAGCTACAGCTTCTTCACAGTTTGTTTTATGAATGTAGCTCAACAGGAAGACAGTTTATAGTGTCTGTAAACCTGTTTGGGGAAGGTTAACAATTTCTGTAATCATAGTGTGTAGATGTCTTGGGTTTAGTGTAGTAATGATGTGTGAATTTCAGAGGATTTTTTTTTTCGTCCTATTTTTGATGAATTCGTATTGGTTTCAAAACTTTACATGTTTTGAAGAAGTGGCTTTCGTTTGATGTCAGACTGTAGCTGTTTTTTTGTTTCATTTCTTTTCTAATATCCATGATCCAGGATTGACTCTTTTTTGTCTTTATTTGAAAAATATGTAAGAGACATTGCCAAATAAGGAATCTACCATGAAAGGTTACCTTACAAGAATTTCAATGAAGGTACTGAAATATCACTTTGCTGCATTTATTTTGTTGTAGATTACAAAGGAAAATATCCATGATCCAGGATCGACGCAATTTTGGCTTTATTTATAAAAGTGGATTTAAATAAGTCCAACTATCACAAAAGACCGTTAATTTTTCACCTTTCACCTAGGCATTGTCAATCCACTACAGGATGTAGCGCCCTCCGACAATGAATTCTATTCCCTTCTGTCTGATGTTTTCCTCATCCATATTGTTCCCTCTCTCTTTTTAATATCATCCTGTTATCTTCTTCCTGGTCGTCCTCGTGTTCTATTTCGTGTCTGTGGTTGCCATTCAGTGCAGCGTTTTGTCCATCTTTTGTTATTCATCATCCCCACATGTCCGGCCCAATTCCACTGTTGTTATAGCATGAATTTACTATGTCCGTTAGATGTGTTTGTTTTCGTATTTCGTCGTGGGGAATTTTATTTTGTAGTCTAATGTTAAGCATTCCTCTTTCCATTGCTCTCTGGGCAGTTCTTAATTTGTTCGTAAGTTGTTTTGTAACCGACCATGTTTAGCAACCATATATAATCGTTGGGATAATGTATTGGTTGAATACTTGTCTCTTAAGAGACACTGGCAGATCGTGGTCCAGAAATATCTCTCTGTTTTTTCCAAAGCAGCTCCACGTTGCTGTTATTCTAGAGTCTATTTCAGTTTTTATCTTGTGTTCCATATGTATTGTCTGTCCTAGTTATTTATATTCCGTGACTTTTTCAATGGTTTTGTTTGCATTTATTACCTTTTCGTCTGTCTCGTAATTCGTCATATATTTTATTTTGTCTTTGTGGATTTTCATGCCAACCTTCTTGCTGTTTGTTTATTATATTCAGGTTGGCTTCCATTAAATTTTGCTATACGCCTTCTATGCAAAGTGCTACATCGTCTGCAAATTTCAGGTCTTTCGGATATTCTCCATCTATGTTGATGGCATTTTCTAGGCTTGACATTTCAAATATTTCTTCAGTTTTTTTCAACTGAATTCTTCAATTCGTTAAATGAACTAGATACTTGAATCTGTGCAGTAAAACGATCGGTACTCTGTACCAGATGTTGGTCGAATCAGATCTGTTGGTGATTGAACAATCATTGTCTTTCATCCAGTGAGATGTAAAATGCTCTCGTATACGTAGCTGCTTTGAGATTTTTATTTTTAGAGGCTCTCTGCTGCCAGCATTTTCACATCTCTTCCTTGGTGTTGTTTTCTTCCTGTTTCCGCTTTTTGTTTTAATGTTTTCTTGGCCCTCAAGAGGACCCCTTTCGCTTCCGCGTGTCTGGTCCTTCGCCTAAAGTGTAACATGCTTAGCAGATGACTGCCAGCTTAAGAGACGCATGCATGTTCATCACCAGTGATATTTATTCATAGAAACCGTTTAAAGACAATGTGTTATTAGACACACATGTATAATGCCACTTGGGTTCTCGACCTTAGTTCTTGTTTGCTCCAAGTGCAGTTTTTGCAAAACTGAGAAATTCGACGTTGAACGTTTGCAGCTTTCGTATTACGACAAAGAGTTGGAATAAATTGGAGCTGTGAAACAGCTTGATAAGTGCTACAAGGCAATTTAAACAAGTGTCAAAGTGCGCATTTGTTACATCTCTCCTACATTCTAAAAGATCTCCTATTTTTCAGAAAATGGATATAGAACAAACAAGAACTGAGGTCACCAATTATTTTCAATGCCATCATCATATTCCTCCAAGACACACGCCAGACACACCAGATACACTGGGTTCAACACTCAAAGGGACAGTAAATCATGTGGTCAAATAATTATCTACTTATTACACCCCCCAGTACGTATAACTCTTCTGCCAGGACTTTTTCCTCTTTTTGGAAAGCAAACATGCCATGTCATCACAAAATCAATACCGTCGTGGAGACTTGCGTCCTAGCTGACCCAGGGATCAAATCTGGGGCGTTTATTACCTACAGCTGGTGCAATGTTCCGGTCTGGGTGGACAAGAAGCCAGAAAAGACTCTCAGCTCACGGCATCCTTGTAAACCGGATGGTCTGGAAAATAAAATTCAAGTGCTTGTAGATTGCTGACAAGGCAGATTTGCATCTGAAGAACATTTTATTTGTGGACATAAGATAGGACGTCATTGCACTTGAAGAGAACGTGAGATCGAGTTTGGGGGCAGAGGTGATAATGGATTTGCAATGTCTTATTTTCTACACCCGACTCTTTGAAAGAAGCATATGTTGGATTTTGAATGTCCGTGGATGTTTGTGTGCCACAGTGTGCGTGCTGAAGAAGAAAAAGAGAGGCAACGTGAGGAAGATCAATTAATTCGGACGCATGCGGTCTGCTAGTTGCTGGCCGGAGTGACAGATCGCGGAGGCGCTAGGCAGCCAGTTTTATCATCTATAATCATAATGGGGGAAAACAACAACAACAAATGGACTCTGTATATGCGTTTGCTGTAAACAAATGCAGTTGGATTCCTCTTTGCCAAAGTTGTTTGTTTTTGCATTGGACTCTATATAATGTACTACTGACACATGATAACGATGTGCTGATGAGTCCACCGTATTGAGCATACTCCTGTACCAGTTATATTAATAATTATTTATCCATCAGATGGTTTGATAATGCATACTAGGTATAGTTTACCTTTTAACATTGACAGTGTGTCGATTAATTAATAAGATATAAACCATAATTATGATATAAACCATATTGTACCCGGAGTCATTTTTCATACGCACACACAAAAAAACAACAAGAAACCTACAAAAAATGGATAAGAAATAAATAAAACAACTTTCCAGCTGGCATTTGTGTTATGCTGGGAATGACAAAAGCTCATGAGAAGAGATGGTTTAGAGGCTTTTTTACAGTGCCCACACAATGGGAAACTTGTGAGAGCCGTTTACCGGGGCAGCGTGGGAAGTTCTGGAGTAAATAAGGGTCAATGGACGTAAGCAGGATAACCAAGTCGTAATGGAATGATGGATGAATATTCAACAGGCATCAATGAGTTCAATTACAGCACAGGCTGGGGGTATCTGCCTGGGTCATCATGTCAATAGGACTGTCAATAAACTGGGGATGGTGCCGGAAATGTGAATGTGAGTATTATTAATCTCCCCTCTCCTCCCCCAATTTTGTAAAGTGTTCCTTTAGATTCCCATCCACATCGATAGGGACGACTTGAAAGAGGAGGCAGAGAAACAAAATTTTCTTTAGTCTCATTAAATGGCTTATTGTTCTAGTATTGAAAGCTTTAAAGGAAGTTATTGAGAGTGTATACGGAGCCGTGTACAATTTAAATCAACATCAGGACGTAACGTCCTTCTAGCCAAATGGTGGTTCTTTGTAGTACACCAAGCTTCGCTGGCTTTGCCAGAATCATATTCAAATCTTGGCCTTGATTATGGTTTAGCAGTTTTTTAGAAGATAATTTCGATCAGATCTAAGAATGGTTATGTAATGCCTAGGCAGTGCTGGATTTGTGGGGATCCAAAATCGGAAGGTTCATTATTTTTGCTATATTCCTAATCTAGGTCAGTGACGACCCACGATAGCAGAATGCGTGTAAGGAACTAGCGACCGTAGATTAGGGCTAACTATAATATAAGATATTATATTGTTACACTTAAAAGTTCACATAACTCCGTCTCAGCCAAAACTGTTTAAAAAAAAAAGAGTTGTTTTTGTCTCGGCGATCTGGTTTGAGTTATTGCTCTTTCCCAGCTTAAGAAAAGTTCAGTCTAGCCAAATGTCTACCCAACTAAATCAAGGCTGCGGTTTGCTAGTGGCGCACAGACAAAAAACAACAACAACAACAACAACAAACGTTTAAAAGGCCATATTTATAAGACGAGGGAAAGAATGGCCCTGTGTGAACTAGACGCTCTTAAAAGTCAAATTAAACAGAAAAGTTGAAAATTAACCAATTCAGTCTAGGGGCTTATGTCATTGTCAACTTGAGCAGGCACAGTAGGTGGAACAATCCATGTCTACCCGGGGTGCCAGAAGAGCTGATGAATAATCAACAGAGGGCAACAACCGAGTCGTCATTTCTAATCACGTAATGTAACTTGGGGGGAGCTGGGGAAAGGAGGAGGGGGCGGGGAGTGGGGGGGGGGGGACGGGGATGTTGTTGACCGGATCCGCGAAAAGGGAGAACGGAGCGAGACCAGACGGTTTCATTTTACGGTTCAGTTTCAAATGACAATTAATTCTAGAAACTTCTCGGTCACTCTTGACAAAGTCAGTCATAATTTTATTGTAGAGTCTCTGGTTTATTATTCTTTTTAACAGTTCCTCTGTCGGTAATTACTACCAATCGCTTCTTGGCTTAAGATCAGTTGTAGGCTTCAATTAAATTTCAAAGTGTCAACTTGTCCCCAACTCGAGCCCCAGACATTACAAACTGCGACTTCGATGTTTGTCGGTTTTCTCATGCATAATTTGACAACCACAGATTGACTCCATATAAATGGCTGAAGTAAAAAAAGAAAACTGCAGAACTGAACAAAATGGTGGCATATAATTATATTAAACCGTTGCATGCGCAGAATTCACTGCACGATAAACTTATCAGAAGGCGCGTGTTTACATAGTATCTTGTGTTCTATTACTTCAATAGATCGACAGACTCCATTTAGTTATGATTTCATATTTGTTAACTTTGTAGTCAGTAAGCGTATCCGGTGATCTGCCTTTCTTTTATAATGGGATTCGGTAAAGTGACAATCCGTAGATCAACATGGAACAAAGTTACACGTACGTAGTGTAATCCCTTGGGCGTCTTAAACTTCGGCTTTCGGGCTCTTGTAAAAGTAAAATAATGGAAGTTCAACCAAAGATACTAGAACCGATAAGATGAGACCATAGATATACACTAGTGAACGGATGAGACACTCTCTTTTTAGCGTCTCTTAAAAAATCGTGCACACACTTTGCGCGCTGATCGGGGGCGGGGCTGATGGCACATAGCGTGAAAAGAATGCTTGATATAATGATAAAATAATGATGCGAATTTGTTACAGTGCTACTGCGACTAAAAAAAAATAAATAAAAAGCACCAGTATTTTCCCACAGCGATTGAAGCTATAATTACTAAATAAGAGACGTTATTCAGGGCACACAGCGATAGCTGAAATGCGAACCGTATTTCTCTATTTGGCTTGGTAAAAAACTGCATTATTCATGATTTCAGCGCATTTGCCGCTAGGTGGAGATGCGAAATCTGTGCACGTTAGCTGTCTCATCTTATTCTATCTAGTATCTTTGGTTCAACCACAGAAGCTGAAACTTTGTCTGTTGACAACATGCAAAGTGTAGTGCACAATACAACAATTTATTTGTTTGTTTGTTTGTTTGGTCCATTCACCTAGTTTGGACAAAATCGTAACCGATGCATTCTGTGCAGTTGTATGTCGCGCCAGCATTCACAGTCAGTCTCTGTTATTCCAACCATTTTTTCCCCTTATGATTGTCTGATATGCCACCAAAGATAATGCGTTATCGACATCATAATAGAGTTTGTTCAAAGCAAATCTGATGAAAATTATTATTTTGTTTATTTTAGAGTTTTTCTTTTAATACCAAAAAATGCTATTTTAGACGTCTGCTTGAATGACTAATTTGCATAACTATGAGTCTTCCTCCCTAATTAAACATGGAACTTCAGCTATCTATTTAGATGACACAAAGTCATTGTGTCCGTTTTGTTCAGATAATTACTGTATAATGTTTGGGGATGACATGTTACCTTCTTTATATATCTGTTTTATAAAAACCAACGCAATAAGATTCTTTTAATACAGAAATCCAAAGAGAAAAGGAGCGTCAGAGGGAAAGAACGAGCGAACGAGAAAGAAGTCCATTTGAGTACTTATATCCTGTCTGATTCAATTCATTTCCCTTTTCACTATGTCAGACTGTCATCTCACGTAAAGATCCGCCAGCCCTGAGCCATCAGTGTCACACACAAGTAAATTTTGTTTGACAAGTCCATCAGTATAATTATTCTGATCTTCCGTTCCCCTCGCTTCGCTTTAAGATGTCCTCATCCATTTGCAGTTAAGAAATCAAATATAAAGTCACTGAACTTTGGCAGTCTAGAATAGTTTTAAAGAATAATATGAAGGTTTTAATTTGTTTCACCCCCCCCCCTCTGAGCTTAGTCCTTTAAAGAAAAGGGTGGGGGGGGGGTTGAGGGTCGGGGCGGGATGCCTCTTTACTGAACACGTAGAAAAATGATCAGTTGGAGTTCAATGCTGTAAGTGTAATAATAGTTCGTCCATCAGGTATGATGATGACCTTAACAACACCAGAGGAATAAAGAACAGAAATTGTCGAGAATTTCAACATATGGACAATAAAGAGAACTAAAGGACACAGAGGACAGAATGGAAAGACTGTTCTTTCATGACTTATGGCTTCTCATGTGACTGATAAGTCCTATTTTTGCCCTGCAGACCCTTCCGCATAAATGACAAGAGTGCTCCGTTGGTTCAGTACCACTGGGCCTTTTCTTGCGCCGTTCTCTTTTTTTGATAGCCTGCTGGACTCTGTCAGCTTCCCATGCTTTGCTGCCTCTGGTAGGGCCGCCCTCCAATTTGCACGATCAAGCGAGAGCTTTTCCTACTCACTCACATCAATGGCCAAGGCCTTCAGTGATTGCTTGAGAGTGTCTTTGTAACGTCTCTTTGGGGCCCCAACATTCCTCGTTCCATTGGAGAGCTCAGAGAAGAAGATTTGCTTAGGGAGTCTGGAGTCGCGCATTCTGACAACATGTCCTGCCCAACGTAGCTGAATTTTTTTCAGGTGGCAGAAGATGCTCAATTCCTTGGCACGATTGAGGACCTCAGTGTCTGGAATTTTATCCTGCCATTTGATCCTTAGGATCTTTCTAAGGCAGGCCAGATGAAAGTGATTTAGCTTTCTGGCATGCGATTGGTACACTGTCCAGGTTTCAGCCCCATAGAGTAGGGTGGGAAGGACCACAGCATTGTACACTTTCAGCTTAGTGTCTGTGCGAATGCCGGCGACATCCCATACTCTCTTTCGAAGCCTGCCAAATGCAGAGCTGGCTTTGCTGATTCTTGAGAGAATTTCAGTATCAACACGAGCCGCGGAAGACAGTGTACTGCCAAGATAGGTGAAGTTCTCCGACACCTTCAGAAGACTGTCATGGACTTTGATATTTGGGGTCACAGGATACTTGTCGTCTGGAGTAGGCTGATGGAGCACTTCCGTCTTCTTTGTGCTTATTGTGAGGCCAAAGTTGTCACAGGCACTAGAGAACTTATCAACACAGTTTTGCATGCTATCCTCATCGTGTGCCAGAAGTGCACAATCATCAGCAAATAGTAGGTCACAGACTTGAGTACTTTTGGTTTTGGTTTTTGCCTGAAGTCTCCTGAGGTTGAATAGACTGCCATCAGTTCGGTACTTGATGCTTACCCCTTGAGGAGGAGAGCTAAAGGCTTCTTGTAGCATTGCAGAGAACATGATGCTGAACAGAGTTGGGGCTAAGACACAACCCTGTTTTACCCCATTTGTGACAGCAAAGGGCTCTGAAACACTGCCGTTGCTTTTGACTGCAGCTTGCATGCCATCATGAAACTGGCGCACTATTGTGATGAATTCGGGTGGACACCCAAACTTCGCCAAGATTTTCCAGAGGCCTTCACGACACACTGTGTCAAATGCTTTTGTGAGGTCAACAAATGTGATATACAGCGCTTTATTTTGTTCCATGCATTTTTCCTGAATCTGTCTGGCAGCAAAAATCATATCCGCCGTTCCCCTCTCTTTACGAAAGCCACATTGGCTCTCGGGAAGCAAGTCATTTGACGAGAGGTGATCAAGAAGGCGATTCAGAAGCTGTAAGTGTAATAAACTCAAAATCACTGCTTATCTTTTAAGTTAAAATAAAAGCATATGGACAGTGACATCTGTAGACCTACATTTTTTTTGTGTTTCTGAAAGAGATGAAGGCACACTGTCGGAAGGAACCGGTACGGAGAATTTCTGAACTCCCATTTGGAAAAAAATTAATACAGGTTCCAATCTCTGAACTGAGATGGCGAGATCATTTCTGGCATTACTCAGCACAGCATAGCAACTCATAACGTTCTGACCTCACGATCTCCATGGCGATAACACAGTCAGCGTGTGATAAAGCAAATGTGCACAGTGCAGGAGAAATTAATGATCAAACAATTTCCCATTACCATTCCGAACATCCATTAATATTTTAGCCCAGGGACACTGACTCCTCTTAATGAAATTTCCATAATGAGTCCTCAGTGTCGATTGTTAGCGTGAACTTCTAAAAAGCAAATAATCAGAGACTGCAAACCCCACTCACTGCTATCTATTTGATACTTACATAATATATCGATTTAATCTAGTTGTGTCTGAAAACTGAAAGGAAAAATATGACTAGGGTGGGCTCTGGTGATTTGAATACAGCGATGTTAAACAAACAGGAATAGAATCTCGTCCAGACTTTGATTCATCTTTAAGGGAAGGGGTTCTGTCCTGATCAAGTGCAATATGCCCTTTAATCTTAGCCAAATACTCCATGGTGGCAATCATTTGTTATTATTATTGCCTAGTTGCCCAACGTCCACATGAATGTGATAGGGGAGTTTTAATTCTGAATTCAGATGTTCAGCGTTAGAGTACCCTGCCTACCATCAGCATCAGTTTTGGTCTATGTGTAATTATTTCTGCTTGAATAGTTAAAGAATGGGCACAGTTTTGACAAATGTTTGCACTTCCCGTTCATGAAAGCGGGGCCCGATTCTCATTGTGTACTGTGTTTTTAAGGCGCTAGCTTATGAACTGTGTGCAATAGGCAGGCTTCACCACTTTTACCAAAAATTCCCAAATTCTGTGACCTTAACTTTGCTCTTAAGTGAGACAAACATTGCATTTCGTACTCGTCAGTTGATATGAGTAGTCTGAGCTTTACTCATGGCCGATTGTTTGCCTCACTTTCGCCGCTCACCACTCTCTTTGATGGTTGACCTACTTTCGACTTGTTCGGTTTTTCCCCAAATTTTGTTTTGGACTATTACTGCTTCCTTGATCAGAAGAAACCCAGCAGGCATCACAACGTCAGTCCGACGCAGATTTCCGTATGATCGGTGGGATTACCACGAAAACGGTTGCCCTACATCAAACTGACATCGGGGCGATGTCGTAACGAGCGGATCTAAGTAAGAACGATGCCGTTCCTATGTGCAAACTTGACGTCAAACCTACGCCTCGGAGTTGCGTAGGGCAGCTGACTGGAAAGCCACTGGCAAATAATATCAAATTATTAAACAACAAAAAAAACAACAACAACTCAGTAGTAATGGTGACAGCAGTAAAATAACAGAAACAAATTTAGCGATAACTGTAACGAAAACAAAGCCAGGAGCAACCGGAACGATAGCAGTAACAATAGTAAAACCTACAATCTAACATGTTAAGCCAGACAAATCTACAGTTTGAACTTGTGGCAATAATCATACCTGCAGATTTTGACCTCTTACAAAAAAATGCCCCGACTTTAGGTCACTGTCCTAGATTTGGAAGATCGGATAGAGTATATATAAACCTTCAACTCGACATTATTATGATTCATTCTTCCGCCGACATTGATTCCCTATTGTTAAGTTCAACAGAGACACTAAGAGAGGTGCTCTTTTGTTGTCTTTTACGGAGGAACTGATGGAAGAATCTTAAAATCCGATCATTGTTGCTCACTGTTGTCAGATCCTCACAAGATCGAAGTAAACGAGAACACAAGGAGAGTTGAAGTGTTTGGGATGAGGAGAACTAAGAAACCCTCTGAGTGGCAAATCAAGAATGGTGATCTTCTTGTGGTCGGCTCGACTTTGAAGTTGGAGCCGGCTCGGCATATAAGATCAAGGAGTCGGCCATACAGAGAAGACAAAGGACAAAGGAAATGATTTCCCTCTACATCCATATTATGGTGTGTTCAGTCTGGTTTTGAGTTTCATGATCACCATCCATTCGATTGTCAGCACATACTTTAAGTAACAGATTAGTTAAAATTAAGGTAGTTAAAATCTATCGATCTATCTACGTGTGTTTATCTGCTTCTGCGCTTACTTTGAGTATCTACTTTCCTATGAATTTTCCTGTTTTCTTTTCTATCATTATTTTCAACTGTCGAAACTGTTGTTAACCCGGACTCCCAGCATGTTCACAATGATAGTCGTCTTGTCTTGGGGATTCGATTTCATTTTCTCAGTAAACAGTGGACTCGCCCACCATTAGGACTCCGGTGTAATTGGGTTGCCCATGGCGAGAGATGGAAGGAGATTGAGAAACTATCTTGCTTAATTTCAAATTTAAGGCTGCTACAGCTTCTGGTTATAGAACCACTAAGAGAAAAGATTGCCAACGGGTTCTTTCAGTGCATCATAGTAAATAGGCCTTGACAGGAGACAGGGGAGATTTTATGATTTTTCTTTATTATCATCCAAGAAGACTTTTATTTCTTTTGCAAAGTACATTGCACTCCACATGCTATTCATGTTGGTTCCAGTTAATTTAGCTGGGAGAACATAACTTTGGCACTGCTACAGTTTCGTAATTCAGAAGATAGTTCAAGGGACATTTGTCTTTGTTCGCTCATTTCTCTCTCTCTTTCCCTCTACCATTTTCTCTCTTTCTTGTCTCTTTCTTTCTCTCTCTCTCTCTTTCTTCCTTTCTCTCTCCGGTCTCTCCTGTGTGTGTGTGTGTGTGTGTGTGTGTGTATGTGTGTGTATATATTTATATATCTTGCCTTTGTTTGTATCCACATCATGTCATCTTTAGTTGTTATTACGTCATTTGCTTGTTGCTACCTTTTTTCCACTATCGTTTTCTCCCCCTTTTGTGTCTCGGTCTGTCAGTCTCTCCTTCTCCTCTCTCTCTCTCTCTTTCTCCGTTTTTCTCTTTTCTTTCCCCTTTTCCCTCCTTCTTAGGGTCCCTTTCTTAGTGTGAAGGAAAACTGTTCACTAACCAATGCGATTTTCGTAAGTCTGATCCCTTCGTTACGTTCGGTCCAAATTTGCGAGACCTTTGACCGAGAGAAGAACCGCTGGACTGAGCTGAGGAATCGCGTGGGATCCAATAACACGCAAACTATAAACACAGACAAGCGCTCAATCACCGTGCTCTTGTTGGTGTAGATTTGGTCGTGGAGAATGAGAGATTGGAGGAGACTATTGGCATCTCTGAGTGGATGAGATATTGGAGACAGGAGGGACAGAAAACAGGCAAGGAGAAATGAAAGCATGAAGGAGCTGGACAGGTTTCTTCTTTTGGGATGAAATATCAATAGAGAAGTGAATGAAAGGCAGCCATAGTTAGAAGGCACGGGAATTGGGAGTGCGCATAGACCCCATTGAGGTAGGAGAGACAGAACAGAGAAGACGAAGAAAAATAGAGAAAAGAAGAAAAGAATGAAAGAGCTGGACAGGTTTCTTCTGTGGGAAGAAATGTCAATAGAGAACTGAAAGAGGAGGAAGTGATGAGGAGTTTTTGTTTGAAATAGAACCGGGTTGGGAGGAGGCGTAGAACTCACGGAGGCAGAAGAGACAGACCAGAGAAGAAGAAGAAAGATATGGAAAGAACGAAATAGCTGGACAAATTTCTTTTTTGGGGAAGAAATGCTAATAGAAAAATGAACGTAAAATAGGCATGACTGGAAATAGCATGTGCGCTGGGGGAGAGGAGGGGCTCAATAGATAGAGTTGGAGGATAATACTGTGTTTAATGTTAGAGAAAGAGAAAGAAAAAGTCTTGAGGTGAGCACGAATTCCCATATCCTTTCCTTATCCCCTCCTGTCTTGTTCTTGGCCGATTGTTCTTACAGTGTAAAGCACAAGATTGAAGATGGATGGAAGAATCAGAGGCAGAAACGACAGCGGGCGTTTTAGACAAATTGGTCCAAGAAAATGGACGTGATTCCTGACGGAAGATATTTTGGTGATACTTTGTTTGCTTTTCCGAACACCCCATTTAGGAAGGCTTCCTTTGCCGTAGGAGACAAAGAGCGTAGTAGACATACTTCCTCAGCACTTTGAGATCATTCGATTCATCTGGTGTCTGTCCGTATTTCAGCCTGACGATTTATTTTAGTTAGTTGTCAGCAGGTAGTCCACCTGTCCAGTTGTCTGTCTTCATCTTTATCTGTTTCACTCGACGTGGGTCATTTGTTTTACCCCCGAACAACACTGAACGTTTTTATACTTTGTATGGCGCAGGGCGTGACAAACCTTTTTCTTCAGCCCCGCCCCCAACACACACACACACGCACTCGCACACACACACACACACACACACACACACACACACACACACACACACACACACGCACACACACACACACATTACTGTCGACTGGAAGCAAATTAACGCGACTGTGACGTTTCCATTAAAAAAAAAAAAAAAAAACTTTGTCTTACAGACATACGCGTCACTTGTTGTATTTTTAAATGTTTTTTCTTTAGTCGGGAGTAGAGTGTAATTATAATGCCTTCCCAGTCAGCATCACTACGTCATTCTGACGTAGATTTTCGTAAGATTGGTGGGACTACCGTAGGGCTCGGTTCTCTACATCAAGCTGACGTCACCGCGACGGCAAAACCAGGGGATCTACTTAGGAACGATTTCATTGCTATGTGCAAAATTGACGTGGAATTTCCGTACAGTTACTGGCTGGGTTTATAGGCCCACTTTACTGTCTCATTACTTGAGAATAACAAGGTTTTATCTGCCATTTAAGTAAATGTCTCATAGAATGTTGTTATTTACGGCCTATATAAAAGGAAACAGTTGCAATGTTTCCAGCTCTTAAAATCTTTAAATTTGCTTACATACGTATGAACGCATGAGTTTCACTGGTTGAGATTTTGTTTTCTTTTGCAAAAGGGGACAGATTTTGTGAGGGTAAAAAGTGACAAAAGTGAGGATGAAAGAAAGCAAAGAGTTAAGGGGAAGGAGGCATGAAAAGGCTTACAGCAAAAAACCATAGATTGTACTTATTTTTGCCAGAAAACTCTCCTAATCAAGGAATGTATTGTATATCTGTAAAGTCTAATGTTAACGAAAGAAGAAATAACCAAGAAATACAAGTTTCTTTCTTCTCCTATCTAATTTCACATCCAATAATAGACAATAGAACTAGACTAGATGCGTGTCTAGTATCTTGGACCAAACCAATATTTTCTTAGAGGATATCTACCTCCTTCCCCCGGGTGCTTGGTTTACGTTTTAATAAGCTGTGGCGCGGGTATGGACAGTAGCCATGACAACCACTGAATGACCTGCCTCGTTCGTGAAATTCTGAGTCGTTATGGGTGGTTTCAGTAAGCTTGCAAGGATGTACAAAATGCATATTATTGGGAATGAAAACAGGTTTTTTCGGGGAGGGGGGAGGGGAGGGAGAGGGTGGAGGGGGTGATTTTAAGGCAGCCAACCTTGCTTCAGAATTATTTGATATTAAGAGTCGAACTTGAAATAATTCCCACAATAATATGTCTTAAGGTGTGTCATAGTGCCCCATAATTACAACAACAACAAAAAAGGCTTTTCCCCCAAAATATTTAACGTGTAATGGCTGATGGTAGAGGTTTCATTGGAATAATAATAATAATCATCATAAAAACAAAAAGAAAAGAGAGCAAATTCAATCATCATCAGAGACTGAAAATTTGCAGACATCTGATGATCGAATTTGGGGCCTTTTGTGGCCGGGCGAATGCTCTACAATCTACCAACAGAACTATTGGGCGTTCAGAAAAATGGATAATCAACTTGAGATGAACGCAGATGCCATTAACAAATAGTCCAGTTCCTCGTGGAGCACATGGAATGTAATTTAAGTCCTTGAATAATATACTTCCGTTCATCTAGCTCAGCTAACTGTCCTCAATGACCCGCCCTCAGAGCTAAATGTGTTTTTAATTTGAGCAAATTTTAGGGATGACAGGCTCTGAAATTGGAAGATACGATTTCTTACTGCAAAGATTGTAAAAGGAAGAACAAGATTAAGAAGAAAGGATGGAATTATTATTAGTGAGGAAAATTTTCGGATCTATCCAATTTCCCAGTTTCTCTTTAATCTTTTTTTAAAGCCCAGATTTTGATTATGGGTGAAAAGACTTCAAAAAGTATAAGAACATTCCAATTCTCTCCGGTCGCTGCCTTTCCCATGAAGTAAAAAAACAGAAAGCAGAACTTCTCAGCAGCAGAAAGTCACGAGAGTCTAGAGACCAAGAAAAACCTCTTCTTCTCATCCGCCACAGCCAATCGTCTTAACGTCGTACAAAACTGGTCTCGACTTATCCATTTGACCTGGTTTCAGAACCCGATCCAATCATATCATTGATTTTCCCCACTGGCTCAGAAAATGTCCAAGATGGGACGGAATTAGTAGCGACAAAATTCCTGACCCAGAAATGGATTATAACTTTCAGATGCCCTATCGTGTAAGGGCGATAGGATTGGGCAATAATTGGCCTACGGCTTAGGCCAAATTATTTAATGGACACTGGCCTCTGGGGAATGGGGGGATGCAAATTGGACGACTCCAAGACCTACCTCTGCCCCTAGTCATCTTGGAAGGAGTCTGAGGGATGGGCGTAATGATCACAAGAATCTATGCTGCTCTGAAATCGACTTATAGGATGAATTGTCACTTTTCATTTTGATTGGTTTTGTAATATCGGGAACATTCTATTTTGCCAGCCATAGTATATATTATATGTCTTGTTTTCTTTTCTAGCAGAATGAAATCTTCAGTTGGCATAACTGCAGAATCTGAAATGTCGATTATTACAATGGCGGGGTTTGATATAATATACATCTAGCAAATAAATTTTTCACTTTTTCCACTGCATCTGTCTAAACGTGAAAGGCCGATTAAAAGTTTAAAAAAGAATCCACCGTCGGGAGCGTGACAATAATAACAATGATAATGACAATCATGATGATGATAATAATAATAATAATAATAATAATAATAATAATAATAATAGCAATAATAATAACATATACTTGGCAAGATTAGCAAGGACACCACTTCAGGTTTTTCCTACTCTGCTTGAGCTAGACGCGCTGATGTTTACAGAGTGACGTAAAGTGACACCGAACAGTTTAGTGGTGGTGCCTAACTCACTGCAGTTACATATCTTATGCTGTATAATCAAGAGGATAGCAAGAACATTCATACTACAACAAACAATATTTTGTTTGTTTGTTTGTTTGTTTGGTCAAGGTCCGTCAGTAAGAGCCTTCTATTGAGACTGTCGTGAACTAGATCACGACCTTAGGCCTTGTTCGTTCCAACTCCACTTTTTGCATAACTGAGAAATTCGACATTAAACTTTTGCGGCTTTAGTATAATTTAATAAAGAAGCTAGAATAAATGGAAACTGAAACAGCTTGATAAGTGCCATAATGCATTTTAAACAAGTGTCAAACTGTGTATTTGTAATACCTGTACTATATATTAAAAGATTTCCACTTTTTTTTTTTTTTTAGAGAATGGAGATAGAACAAACAAGCACTAAGGTAGTGAGATGTGAATGAACGCGTCATATTTGATCAATGGCAGTGGAACCTCTGAATGGATTAAAAAAAAAACATTCGAAACACAAAGCACTTAAAATAATGTACAGCCCCACACCCACAGACAAACACGAGATAAAAGCACTACATAAGTGAGTAAACCCTATCCCCCCCCCCCCCCGGCCCCCCTCCGGCATAATAATGATGAACCTAAGAATGTGCCATTGGTAACTTTATGTGTTTAGAATATGATTTTAAGGGAAGAAAAGGTCGATGGTTCCTGTGATACAGAAGAGTTCTGTCTGAAGCTGGAAAGGTGACACAATTGCTTTATGGAAGATCGCAGGGGGCTCTCAGCATCTCCTCCCTCTCAAATTAGTAAGATCAAGAGGTCTGACCCAAATTCACCAAGGAAGATCGACACCGTCACGAAGTCCATGAAAACAATTCACCGTTTTGGAAGTGTAACGCGTCTCTCTCTTTCTGTCTCTCTCTCTCTCTCTCTCTCTCTCTCTCTCTCTCTCTCTCTCTCTCTCTCTCTCTCTCTCTCTCTCCCGCTCTCTCTCTTCTATCAATTAGACCACTGTTTCTCAATGTGGAGCATGGCAATAATTATTCTTGGTGGGGCGCACGACCTCAGAATGGGGCATGGAGATTTCATTTAATTTCATAGTGTATTTTAACTTAACTGTTTAGATACACTTTTGTTTTTATGTCGTGTTGGTGGGTTCTTTGATTAGCTGGGATTAAATATCATTTGAATCTTTTTGTATATACTGTATACCAACTTTGTCCGATCATTAAAAAAAAAATTGAACTGGAGCGTGGGACTAGAAAGGTTGAGAAACACTGCAATAGATTGTCTTTCTGACTATCAGCAGAGTCCTGTGCTGTTCTACATTGTCATTCTATAATAGTATAAGGCCGCCCGTATTCTCTCTGTCAATAGTGTATTCACTAGTTATATTTTCCGCGATAAAAAATGAAAATATTCTTCCTCGAGAAGGTCCTTATTGAATAAAGTCCTGTAGCTCATAATCCAAAAATCGATATGGCACGGGGCATTGTAAAATGATGGCCATTACAGTGTGAAGTGCTCCGCATACAAAATATTCACCTTACGCAGCCGCCCTACCACTTCTGGCAGTCATACTACACCGTTTGCCATCAGTTGGAGGAATGCGTACAAAGTCTGAAGGGTGAGACTACGTTGTAGACATCCGTGTTCCATTACAGCGACTTTGTGAGAAAAAAAATGATGTCGTCGATCGGCTGTTGGCACCTCGTCAAACCTAGCCTTTGAAGCTATTGATATGGGACGGCAGTATTTTACCTATTGGTATTTGTAATTTGTATTTTGTACACTACTTTAATCCCATTTGTGAAATTTGTCTTTGTGTCATTGCACCCAGTTGCAACTGGAGAAAGCACGTCATCGCCACAGTGCAACGGTGGTCGGCGGTTTTTTTTTGGGGGGGGGGGGTGAGGGGGGAGGGGAGTGGTAAGGATGATTTTTTTTTTTATTTTGCCCGGGCAGCGGCCTGCTCTTTACAATTTCCAACTGCCAAGGTATCTTTAACGAACGTGCGCAATGTGCACACAGGCCCTCCGAATTTTTTCGTCCTTATCCGAGAAGACTACGTACTCGATCCTACCCCCTACGCCCCCCGCCCCTTTAAAAAAAAATAAAAAAATTCTAAGACGACTTCATGCAAAATACATTAAATGAATACAGGAACATAGGTAATCTTTCATATTATAACCAGAGCTCTATTTCAAGAGAAATGTTTTCCTTTTTGGAAGATTTTCACAGGACTTTCACCTTAAGCCCGATTTTGTCAGATCCACTCTCATATGTTTTCTGATTGCGGGTATGATAATTGTCTCTTCTCCTTTTTCCCAGCGTGAAATGAGAAGCTGCGTAAAGCTGGGTCTTCATGTGTACGGAAACAGAAACGGCAATGGAAACGTCAAAAACCCTTCAAGTAATGAAATAGAAAGAATGTTTTCATGTGCCGTTTCTGTAGACATGGAAACTACTCCTTTTTTTTACCACTTGATGGATTTTTGCCGTTTCCGTTTCCGTACACATGAAAACACAGCTTAAGACAGAAATTAATTTAATGAAAAAGAGACAAGATTTACAAAATTAGGAAGGGATACACTTCTCCTCTATGGCTTCATATAAATAAGACTATGGGGAAAGTAAGACAGTGCTGGATAGCTGGAGAATGACAGAAAGAAGCAAAAAGCACTAATTTGAAAACATGAATCCATGGAATTAAAAAGGAAAAAAAGACAGAAAATAATAATGGTGATGGTATTATGCGGTGAGGAAATGGAGGGATGAGGGGAAAAAAAGAAAAAGAAATACAAAAAGGACAACGGATAGATCAAAGAAATTACAGAAACAGGAACCAGAGGAGTTTATAAAAGAAAGATATAATGCAGAAAAACGTGAGATTATTAGGCCGTTCTTTGAATACAAGGCCGTTAAAACGGATGCTAACAGAAAGAAAAACTATCTTGATATCCATTAGCAACCTGAGAGGAAGTTAGTTTGACAGCTCAGGGGCAGATCTGCCAACGCAGTGATTCTCAAACGGGATACACATGACTTATAGGCGGAGATTTGAAATCTAAAGGGAGGCATTTAAGCCAGAGAAGGATTTTGGGGGGGGGGGGCGGGGAGGGGGTGAGGGTTAACGCTGAGGAAGAACTCTTAACTGTGTAATGCTGAATTCTGTACACTATGTGTAGCCTATAATCAAATGAAATACCAGTATACATTAAAACTATATTGGCGACCACTAACTAAGGGAAGTATCATACTAAGCCTGGTCAGACACAGTCATGTGCTACCAGCAAAACGTACACCTTAAAAATAATGGCAGAAGCTGACTACGTCTGACCGGTCTTGGAATTACACCCGCCTAACAGTTCACCAAAAATGTTTCAGAAGGAGTCCCGTTTGAAACTATCCAACTAATGAGGTTTGAAAATGTGGTCATGTTAGTTACAGTGCTGGATGACAATGAAAAAAAAATGGGGGAGACATTGAGGAAATCTGGAATCTAAAAACCGTTTTTATTGGGGTGGCTTGGAACTCTGAGAACCACTGCGCTAACGACCGATCTCTTCGTTCGTCAAGCTTCCGTTTCCCGGCATGCTCAGGTGGCAAAGCCACAGGTAGACAGGCTATCTCGTTAATGACAGCAAAGATACTAGAAACAATAAGATGAGACA
This sequence comes from Onchidella celtica, assembly GCA_963931925.1. Lineage (NCBI taxonomy): Eukaryota > Metazoa > Mollusca > Gastropoda > Systellommatophora > Onchidiidae > Onchidella > Onchidella celtica. The sequence continues at coordinate 40,390,702 of OZ007570.1, read as the reverse complement.
GCTAGGGCTTTTTGCGTGCGTAGATTTGGCACCGCCACCTAGCGGCGAATGCGCGGAAATCATGAACAATGCAGTATTTTACAAAGCCAAACTGAATTTTGTTCACTGTTCAGCTATCCCTGTAGACCTTGATTAATATCACTTATTTTGTAAATTTTAACTTCAATCGCCGTGGGAAAACTTTGCTTATTTTTTCTTTTAATCGCAGTCGCACTGCAACAACCAGCATCATTAATTTATCATTATATCAAGCATTCTTTTATTACTTTGCACCATGGGCCCCGCCCCCTGATCAGCGCGCAAAATGTGTGTACGATTTTTTTAGAGGTGCGAAGAAGGGAGTGTCTCATCTTATCGTTTCTAGTATCTTTGGTGACAGCAACATCGGCAACCACAGTGATGTATATTTTTACAATACGAATAATAAAGCAAATTACTGCAAAAAGAAGACGAAGAAGAACGGACTCTGACAGCAGCAGTTGCATTATCAACCAAGGGAACAGAGTATCCCTTACAAGATTACAGTGGCATAATAGCTCAAATGATAACTATTGAAACAATAATAGAGAAATACCAGTACCAACAGTATAAGCTAAAAGTAAAGATTTATTTAATTCAGTTATTTATATTGTTTTTAGATGTTTGGGATGATATTACGCTTGGAAAAGGCAAACTGTGATTGACTGCCACCGGTAGCTCATGACTAACTCTAACCCTGCTACATTTGCTTCTTTTTGCCACATTTTGACTAGGTTTTACACAAAGTCTTTGGGTGTCAGGTTGGGCCTCACGCGTATTTACAAAAGGCTGGCCTGTGGGTTTGGTTTCACTAAGCGTTACAGAAAATGCGCTTCTCAGAATTTTGATAATCGGCAGTTGCGACGGAAGGTCCACGAAGGTCCACCAGTACGTCACAGTTTTGGCGTCGTCAGTGAAACATACTAGGTCCTAAAATCATCAACACAGTACTTTTGTTTTGCGTTAAGTCGCTCCTGATGATCAGCACAATACTTTTGTTTTTTGTTTAATCGCTTCTGATAATCAACGCAGTACAGGTGTAGCAGGCCAGATTATACCCCCGCCAGACTATACCCGGGGTTAAACTGGCCTAGCCCAGAATATACCCCGGGGTATATTCTGGGCTAGGCCAGTTTATACCCCGGGGTTTACTTTGGGCTAGGCCAGACTATACCCCCCCCCCCCCAGTCCAGATTATAATGCCCCCTACATTTTTTTAAAAACAAGTCAAGACCGTAGTTTATTTCAACTTTAGTTTGAATTGTTCATTATCACTGTCATCAGGTATCATATTGAAGCATACATTTTTTGACTCTTGTAAATTATGATACATTTAAAAGGACATAAACATGCTTAAAAAGCATTGATTTACAAAAGGATTGAAAATCCATTGAAACTGATATGATTAAACTTTAACACTAATTTTACTTGTGTCCGTTGGTATTATTATTGTTCTGGTTTTTTTATAATTAGTTGACCATGAGTTAAACATGTATTGTATTTTTTTTGTTTGGCACCACTAACATATACTTAGTGGCAAGGTATGAACTAATTATAAGACTCATAAGTGTAAAGTTATCTGAATCTTATTATAATTTTTGAAAATAAGAAATGTGCTTGATATGTCGGAACAATTAGATCTATATACAAAGTTACACTGATGCAGAGAGAAAGGCCAGAAAAGAATACATAGAGAAAAAAACAACAACAACATTTTAACAGCTGAACTGGCAGATGGTGCAATTCCATCATCCAGCAAACATTAAATACTTCACACAAAACTAAATACATACTAAAATTGTTTCACATAATGAATTTAACCTGTCCAGATCCACTTGAAACGTTACAGAAAGCTAACCAGTAATATACAATAATAACAATAAGAAAACCAAATCATCTTATTTACTCTTGAAAATAAAGAGAATATAATCAATATCAGAATCACCATCATCTTGGAATAATACAAAGATAAGAGGGAATATAAAAATGACCTACACATCATTCTAGAATCTATAAGCAGCAATAATATATGTAATATATGTGCAAGTACATGTAAAAAATAATGTGTTAAATCTTTTCAACTATTCAAGTAGAACTGGACTGAAAGCTTTAGCGAAGTAGCTTTGATAGTCATGTAAAATGACAGATTAAATCCACTGAGACAACAGTGCTTTGCAGAAAGTAATTATAGTATGTTATGGCAAAAATTCGATGGATCATGTTGCATGAACATGTCTTGTTAGTAAATTCTTTGATAGCGTATTTGTAGAAATGTATACATTTTATGTAGCTCATGGTTTAAGGCACTGGATTAGTGTCACTCACGTTCGTTGGCATGTTGTAGTTGTTTTTGTAGTTGATTGCCATTGAGTAAAATTTGCACGGTACTGTTTGTTTGGCACTGACATACACATCCCAATGGATGAAATAATTAACGGACTCATAAAAATGAAGTCATTTTAAATATTTTTTTGTGTACAAATACACAGTTGTTAAATCCCTTGGCAAGGGACGTGTTAAGCTTAGGAAGGTAAAGACGGACAATGTCTTTTCTTTTTTTATTTTTATTTCATTTCACTCGCGAGTGACATTCCCTTACTCACTATAAGTTATAACACATAAGTTCAGTCTTTCAAATACCTTGCAAACTAATCCAGTGTCTTAAACCGTAATGTACATGAAATGTATATCTTTCTACAAATAACCTATCAAAGAATGATACTCACTGACAAGAAATACTGTTAATGTAACATGATCCATCGAATTTTGCCTCAACATGCTATAGATCTAACTACCTTTTATAATGCACTACTTTTGTCTCAGTGGACTTACTCTGTCGGCCTACACAACTGTCAAGGCTATTTAGTATTTCACTAAAGCTTTCTGTCCAGTTCTACTTGAGTATTTGAAAAGATTTAACACGTTTTTTATATATAGTTGATACACATACATTGCTGCTTATAAATTCTAGAATGATTTGTAGGCATACGCTGCCATTTTTACACTCCCTCTCATATCTTTGCAATTTCCAAGATGATGATGACGATTCTGATATTGATATTTCTCTATATTTTCAAGAGTAAATAACATGATTTCGTGTTCTTATTGTTATCATTATTACTGGTTAGCATTCTGTAACGTTTCAAGTGGATCTGGACAGGTGGAGTTCATCAGTCGCAAACATTAAGTGCCTATTTAGTTTTATATCTGCTGGATGATGGAATTGCACTATCTGTCAGTTGGATTATCATTATTATTTTTTTCTGTGTGTTCTTTTCTGGCCTTTTCTCCCTACATCATTGTAACAAAAAATACAATGCATGTTTTACTCATGGCCAACTAACTATCAAAATAATAATAATAATAATAATATCATCAACACTCACGAGTGAAATTAATGCTGAAGTCTAATCATGTCAGTTTGAATGGATACTCAACTCTTTTGTATATCAATGCATTTTAAGGCATGTTTGTTCCTTCTAAAATGTATCATGATTTACAGGAGTCGAGAATGTAGGCCTATGTATGTACACCAAAGTAAACTAAGGCTGAAATAAACTGTTATTATTATTTTCTCTAAATTGCATTATGACTTGTTGGTGTCAAGAATGTGTTCATGTATGTCTTAATATGATATCTGATGACGGTGATGAAGAACAGGCTGAAATAAACTGTGGTCTTGACTTGTTTTTAAAGAAAAAGCAGGGGGTATAATCTGGACTGGGGGGATATAGTCTGGCCTAGCCCAAAGTAACCCCGGGGTATAAACTGGCCTAGCCCAGAATATACCCCGGGGGATATTCTGGGCTAGGCCAGTTTAACCCCGGGTATATTCTGGGCGGGGGGTATATTTTGGCCTGTTACACCGGTACTTTTGTTTTATGTTAAATCGCCTCTGATGATCAACATAGTACTTTTGCAAAACTACGTTAAATCACTTCTGTTGTATTGAATTCTTCCTCTAAAGGGCTTCCCTTTTCAGGGTGAAATGCAAGGTGAAATCATTATGTTACGGCGGAACTTTGTCGAGAGTAGCAAAGAGGTGCGATTCTATAATGAGTTTCAGCACATACTCCATACCCCGCCCTACATTTATATTACGTTCCGTATGTTACAGATACGTTCGTTCCCCAAATTATTTTGCCCCAGTGGTACGTATTGTAAAGCCTTCTCTGACTCCAGAGCTAGAGAGCTCCTCACGAAATGCTCCTAACAGCCTTATTTAACTATGATTAATAATTATTCTTTCAGATTTTCTTGTTTTCCTCCTGTTTTTTAGTTGAAAGGGTAGGGGGGCAGGGTTAGGGATTCCATCAGATTTAAGGCTGAGGATAAGGACGGGGTTAGGGATAGTGCGTGTACATACGTGCCCCTGGCGCCAAACACTTGGGGTGCGTTCTAACTTATAACAACAGCCCTTTTATTTTGAAGTGACGCATTCAACACGCTTATAAAACATTTAATTAAAGGCACACCTCACAGGAAACAGGAAGGATTCCTTTATTACGCATTCAAAATTTTCTTGAACCCCCCCCCCCCCCCCCAAAAAAAAACAGCAACAAAAACTGCCATTAAAATTTAAAACATTAAGCAAGATGAAGAATCCGCAGTTTTCTAAAAAAAAAAAAAAAGATTTATTTTTCCCCCTGACGCTGCTGTAAAATAAATGGCCCAATTGTATACACACCTGAGCCCCTGAGTGTTTTTTTCCTTGATAATTGGGTGTGCACTTCTTTTTGCTACTGGCCTCGTTAGCCGTGTGTTATAATAATTAAGTAGGAAAGATTCGTGTCTGCGTCAGATGCTTTTTATTTTATAATTAAACATAATTAACTGCTTTTTGTTATTAAGAAAGCGTGACAGTTATGGAAACTGAAAGCAGATACGTATAAGGGCCAACGCAGGAATAAACATAATATTACACGATACACTATCTATCTGTCTGTCTGTCTGTTTGTCTGTCTGTCTCTGTCTGTCCGTCTGTCCGTCCGTCCGTCCATCGGTCCTTCTTTAGATCTATTCAGCCATCCATCCTTCCGTTTGTCTGTCTATCTATCTATTGTCTATCCATCTGTCTTGTCTGTTTATCTGCCTGTCTTTCTTTTTATGATTTCTTTCGTATTTTCACGACTGTTGTTTGATAATGTAATATTGTAAACAATATCTGAAACAAGACAATGCAGTCATGTATCTTTTTCCCTTTTTCAACAGCTTAACTATGATGGATGATGATTCTCTACCACCATGACGTCATGCGTGTCTTTCATCGTCATCACGACCGTTGTATTTACCAGCCTAGTGCCTTTTGGAGGTAAATGATCCATCCATCGACCCATCCATCCATCAATCCAGCCATCCATCTATCCAGCCATCTATCCATCCACCCATCCTCCATCCATCCAGCCATCCATCTATCCAGCTTTCTATCTATCCAGCCATCTATCCATCCATCCATCCTCCATCCATCCAGCCATCCATCTATCCAGCCATCTATCTATCCATCCATCCATCCTCCATCCATCCAGCCATCCATCTATCCAGCTTTCTATCTATCCAGCCATCTATCCATCCACCCATCCTCCATCCATCCAGCCATCCATCTATCCAGCCATCTATCCATCCATCCATCCTCCATCCATCCAGCCATCCATCCATCCAGCCATCCATCTATCCAGCTTTCTATCTATCCAGCCATCTATCCATCCATCCATCCAGCCATCCATCTATCCAGCCATCTATCCATCCATCCATCCTCCATCCATCCAGCCATCCATCTATCCAGCTTTCTATCTATCCAGCCATCTATCCATCCATCCATCCTCCATCCATCCAGCCATCCATCTATCCAGCTTTCTATCTATCCAGCCATCTATCCATCCACCCATCCTCCATCCATCCAGCCATCCATCTATCCAGCCATCTATCCATCCATCTATCCTCCATCCATCCAGCCATCCATCTATCCAGCTTTCTATCTATCCAGCCATCTATCCACCCATCCATCCTCCATCCATCCAGCTATCCATCTATCCAGCTTTCTATCTATCCAGCCATCTATCCATCCATCCATCCTCCATCCATCCAGCCATCCATCTATCCAGCTTTCTATCTATCCAGCCTGTCACAAATCCCAGACTGGGAGATGTAATAGTTTATGACAGGACGACAATCACGAACAAACAAGTTTAACACTTAACAAAACAGCCCCTCAGACTCACACATTTATTAAACATAATTATACATATAATAGCGCAATTACATACATTATATTATTGAAATGACTGCCGTACAACGGCCTTATTCTCACACACACTCTCCCTCGGATCCACAATCCGGTAGTTACTCCTAAAGGCACTTCGGCCTCAGCCTCTCCCCTCAGGGTCTTAATAGCACATTAATAATTTACTGGCACCGCAGTCTCTCAATATCACCTTCCTATTGTCATACACCTTAGCATTCCCCTCGCACCTCAGCAGGGCAATAACACATTATTATTTCCATAGCCATCAACATGGCAACAACATAGTATCAGTTCACTAGCCTATCAACATGGCAACAATATAGTATCTCATTCACTCTCATATCTACGTCCCTGTCCGTGGCCTGACTGCCACGACTTTATGTGCCTCTACTGTCCTGCACTGACAGCCTCACTTCTGGCCTATGTGTGGCCTCCGGCCCTATGCTGGCCTATCCCCTGTGCTCATCGAGGTGGCTCTGCGGCCCGTCCCCGACACCTACAAGAATAACATTACATTGGTATAATACCCTACCATTTCTATTCACTCCACCTCTCCTCACAATCCATGAAGTGTACACACACTAGTTCACCTTTCACTCACCACACATCTTACGGTAACACACCTCCATCGGAGTACACACTACTCACTCGCGCTACAAATCCATGAACTCACTTTCATCTATCGCTCATGGCGCACATTGCTATATTCAATATCAAGGACTTCCACACTCCTCACATATACTTATTTACATCATGGTAATAGACGAATATAATATAATACCTCAATCATAATAATCAATCAACATTCTACATACCAGTCATTACTGAAAAGACTGTCTCACTAGTCTTCTCGACTGCTTCCCTTATGTCCGCCCGATGGGCTCTTATTCACAGGTCCGCTCCGTAGGACCTTCTAACTTGCAGTGATAGTTATACAGCGCTTTCGCCTCATTCAGACCCCCCCACTACTCACAACAGCACGCTTAACTTGCTGTCTACTGTGAGCCCTTCTTACTCTACACCCGCTCTGTAGCAATCCCCTTAATTGCACTCACTCCACTCGTGACATCATCCCCCACCCCAAAAAAATTAATGCAATTAATTTCAAATCGCATCAAGATGACTGTCAACGAGTGAGCGTGAGCAATACCTACACTAGAAAAATGTCCTAGCAGTTCCCCTAGTATATAAAATACCGAAATCAGGGGAAAATATGGGGATCCGTATGGCCTGCAATATGCATATATGTGTCACATCATGAATAGCTAACTAATCACAATACTTAATACAGAATCAAAAAACCACTCAACCTATCAACCATTCTTTATATCATATTTATAATGTCAATATTTTAAAGTCGACTCATTCACACAGATCCTGTCAATGTTCCTGTCCTCCGATGTATAAGCTCTTGAAATCTTCCCCTAGGCTCGACTAAGGTAGTCGGCGATATGATTGCTGGTTCCTGGAATTGGTTGAATAACGAAGGTATACGGCTGCAAAGCCAATGCCCATCTAGACAAGCGTGGGCTGGACGAACGATTCTTCGACAAAAATGTCAGTGGCTTGTGGTCTGTCTGGATACAAAATTCTCGTCCCATGAGACAACGTCCTAGTTTCTGGACGGACCAGACAATGGCAAGACACTCACGCTCTATCACAGAATACTTTCTTTCTCTCTGCAATAACTTCCTACTGACATAACATACAGGATGGAGACATTCGTTCTTCTCCTGTAGAAGACAAGCGCCGACACCAGAGTCCGACGCATCCGTTCTGAGGATAAAATTAGATCGAAAATCGGGTAATATCAGAATGGGTGACGATGATAATGCTGTCACCAAATTATCAAATGATGTCTGACATTCAGACGTCCACTGGACCTTATCGGGTTGTCCCTTCTTAGTAAGGTCAGCAAGAGAAGATGACAAAGAGGAAAAATTTGGAATGAACTTTCTGTAATAATTTAAAATTCCCACTAAGCTTCTGACTTGTTTCTTTGTTTTAGGGATTTGCAACCCTACTAACTTGTCAATTTTTGTTACTTCAGGTCTCTGAACACCTCTACCCACAATATGTCCTAAGAATATTATCTCTGGACATGCCAAATCCATCTTTGCGGGTTTAGCAGTTAACCCAAAATGACGTAATCGTTGAAAAATTACTGTTAATGTCTGAATATGATCAGACCATGTCGACGTATGACATGCTATATCGTCAAAGAATGACACGACATTAGGTATGTCCTTTAATACCAGTATGATAATACAGATACTCTGGTCTCTCATGAAACCTCTGCAGCATATCAACGTGGAAAACCTTTACTGATCCATCAATGTGGATAGCGTAATCTACCTTCGAAACAATTCGCTCAATAACATAAGGACCTTTCCATGTCATCAATAACTTATTATGGTCCGTAGGTAACAACAACAGAACCTTGTCTCCTGGCTTAAAAATTCTCAGTTTGGAACCTCTATCTTTATAGTCTTTTGCTCTTTTCGAAGCGATACCAGAAGCTTCTTCTGCTATAGTGCGCGCTGAAGATAGTCTTTCTCTTAAATCAACAAGGTACTGAAACACCGAAATCTGCTCATCGTCTCCCGATGATGGCGACGTCATCATGTCCCGAAGAACATCAGTTGGGCCCCTAGGACTACGACCGTACATCATTTCGAACGGCGAGAATCCCGTTGACTCCTGCCGTACCTCTCTGTACGCGAATAACACTGCAGGGATATATCTATCCCAATCTTTAGGGCGATCAGCAGCTATCTTACGCAGCATCGACTTCAACGTCGAGTTCAATCTCTCGCACATGCCATTAGCCTGCGGATGATAAGGGGTGGTAGTGATGGGTTGTATACTGAATAAGCGGAACAATTCCTTCATCATCTGCGACGTAAATTGCGCGCCCCTATCAGACAGAATTTGCTCTGGTATTCCTACCCTAGCGAAAATTGCAAACAACGCTTCCGCGACTGCCTCAGACGTTATGGTCCGCAGAGGAACCGCCTCTGGCCATCTCGTAGCATTACATATGACCGTTAAGAAAAATCGATTCCCCCTATCGGTCGCTGGGTGAATGGGGCCAACAAGGTCTATCGAGACCTTTTTAAACGGTTCCGAGACCGTGGGGATCTTCTGAAGAGGAGCCTGGGGTGTACGACCCTTATGCGTCGTCTTTTGGCACGCACTGCACGTCTTACAATAGACTTGCACATCTCTGTGGATCGATGGCCAGTAAAAATTTTTAAGAACCCTTTCTTTGGTTCTAGCTATCCCCATATGACCCGCTAATGGGACATCATGTGCCAAATGCAATACTGTTGCGATCAGCAACGCTGGCACAACGACCTGCTTTAAAATGGAGGACACCGTTACATACTTACGGAACAGAATGCCCGCCTGAACAATAAAAGAAGATGACCCGTTCTTATATCTCCTCGTTTTCTCGGTTCGCGCTTCCCCAAAACATGGGTTTAATGATGGGTCCTCCCTTTGTAATCTCGCCAAGCGCTCTGGCGTGATATCTAGGTTGACCGCTGGCGTAGCCAAAGGTCTAATCTTATCTATATCAGCTACCCGTCGACGTGTTTCGACCGCGGCGCAAAAGTCAATACCTTTTGATTGCGACCATGCTTGTACGTTCTCATCGGAAGGGGAAACTACCCGTGATACATTCCCAATGATGAGCTGGGCGCCTGGAAAACAACCAACGACTGCCTCGACTTCCCCGCTAAGGAAAGGTGTATCTATCATTATTCTTGCCATGGGTAATTTCTCAATGGCCCCCGAAAATTGGATGCACGGGACAGTCTCACCTGTAAGCTGTGAATCCCGAATGCAGTCTCTATGCACTCCCACAACGGTAGATCCTGTATCTCGTAAAACCGAGACCGGTTCGTCCCCAACAAACCCCGGATAAACCCTAAGACCACCTCCTGTATGACATGAATTTATAACGGGGATCTTTCTCCCACAAGGTAAAACACCGGAAGATAATAACTTCTCACAACTGGGACACTTAGAATACTGTCCGCCTCCGTTGTCCGATGTAACACACGCAGCCGCATGATGAAATTTATTAGGGGAACATGGACCGGAGCTACTGTCCACGTTCGCCGCTATCCTACCTGCAGGGCAGTTCACGCTGATGTGATCTGCTCTTCCGCAGTTCCAACACTTCGCGGCCCTACACTCGCGTGAAAAGTGACCCACGCGTCCGCAAGTCCAACACTCCGCTCCCTGTGCTGCACTAGGCCTGGGTCCCCGTGACCCATCGCGACCGGAACTAGAGTCCCCATGCCGTCGGTCATCGGCAAAGGTCACAAATCGCCCCCGGCCATTACCGCGACCTAGCCCTCCTGCTCGGTCAAACTTACCGGATCCATATGCCGGTGATTGGCGATAGCCCCTACGCTGCCCCTGGGCTTGCCCGCTATAGGCACCACGCTGACGCGACCTGTCCCCAAGTCCTGCCGGCGACCCCTCGACAACGGCGACGTACCCAGCATCTTGGACGTACGCCCTGGCGACTGGTTTGGACGGATGCGCCGTACGGTATGCCTCCGCCAACTTAGACGCCTCCTGCACCGTCGCGGGTTCGTTCTCTTTCAGGAAAGCCACCAGATCTTTGTGGCACGACGCGTACAGCTGGTCACGGATCATTAGGTCTTTCAGTTTAGCGAAATCCGTGCCCACATGCGCCAAGTCTACCCAGTTCGCGAAATACTCCGTTAGTCTCGCGACGAAGGCAGCAAAGTCCTCCCTGGTATCTGCACGTGCTCGCCTAAACTGCTCCCGGAAATATTCCTCGGTACGCGCAAATCGGCGAAGCAGCAAAGCCTTCAGCTTATCGTAATCTTGCACGTCTTCGCGCTGTAGCTCTTTAAAGTAGGTTAACGCTCGCCCCTGCAATAGCGATGCCAGGTACGTGGCCCATAATTCCTTATTTTCCCCCCATTGCAATTGTGCGTTCAGTTCGAACCTGTAAAGGAAGGCGTCTATGTCGTCCTTCCGGTCGTCGAACGTAGGGAGCTTAATCCTAACACCACCCTTATTGTGTACCTGCCGCTCAACTGCTTCCGTTGGCGCATTCTTTTGGCTTTCCAACTCCGCGATTCTCATTCGCGTCTCTCTCTCCTGTTGGTTATCCCTAGCTTCTATCTCCCTTAACTTTAACTCCCTCTCCTGCTCCTGAGCCTTAGCCTCTCTTTCCTGTTGCTTAGCCTCTAACTCCTTTAACTTAAACTCTCTTTCCTCTTCCTTATCCTTAGCCTCTCTCTCCTGCTCCTGAGCCTTAGCCTCTTTTTCTCGCTCTCTATCCTTAGCACGCTCATCGCGCAAATCCGCCTGCTGTTCTTTAATCCAGCCGCGTAGCTCTTCTCCTTCCAGGCCAAGTTCCTTACCCAACTTCATTAGTTGTTGGAGTTCCGCCATTTCACAGATTTATGGTTATGGTATGTATACTATGAAAACGGCTACCCTGTCGGTATGATCACTAGCAACACGACCAGAGACCTGAGATCACACCAGATATAACAATACCCAATTCAGAATACAATTCAGAAATTTACCTTTACAGCAAAACTAATTCTATATCTACAAAATGTATGCACTATTAATTATAAAAGAAAATAGAAACGACAAGAATGAAGAAATACAGTAGAAGGACCACAAGTACGTCAAGGACAACGAACCAGACTAGGACAAAGACCTAAAAAAAGAAAATATAATGGAAAAAAGAATGCAACCTAACTACGCCGATTACACTACACGGTACGAACAAGAACAGAGTCTGAAAAAAAAGAACGTATCTATAGATAGGTAGAAAGAGGGACAAGAGAATACGTCTTCCTGCGGAACAGAGAAGATATCGACGCTACAACTAAACACTAACAAAGCCCTACAGAATGTTCACCGTGATGAACGAAGTTCCAAGTTTATCACACCTTTTTTTTAAAGGATAAACTAGGTTCAACACAGCAAACGAAAACAGCAAAAACAGAGAAAAAGACAGATTAAAGGAACAGCCCCCGATCCAGGGCACAAAATTTCAGTTTCACTTAACTTCGAATTTTGAGTTTAACTCCTCCCCTTAATCGGAGCTCTGGCCGCTTGACTCCTCAGGCTGGCACACACACTCTGCAGAAATTTAAGTACACATTAATACATATTCATCAAAATACATGCATCAATACATATTATTATTCATAACCATACATAAATCATACCATCATGACAATTCCATTCATCCCACGAACAAAGACAACAGCATGAATTCCTAGCACAATAGAAAAACAACTAGATATAACGAATACACAATGTCAAAATGACCACAGGTAAACAGGACGAGCCCCCAGTGTCACAACGGACGAGCCCCCAGTGTCACAACGGACGAGCCCCCAGTGTCACAAATCCCAGACTGGGAGATGTAATAGTTTATGACAGGACGACAATCACGAACAAACAAGTTTAACACTTAACAAAACAGCCCCTCAGACTCACACATTTATTAAACATAATTATACATATAATAGCGCAATTACATACATTATATTATTGAAATGACTGCCGTACAACGGCCTTATTCTCACACACACTCTCCCTCGGATCCACAATCCGGTAGTTACTCCTAAAGGCACTTCGGCCTCAGCCTCTCCCCTCAGGGTCTTAATAGCACATTAATAATTTACTGGCACCGCAGTCTCTCAATATCACCTTCCTATTGTCATACACCTTAGCATTCCCCTCGCACCTCAGCAGGGCAATAACACATTATTATTTCCATAGCCATCAACATGGCAACAACATAGTATCAGTTCACTAGCCTATCAACATGGCAACAATATAGTATCTCATTCACTCTCATATCTACGTCCCTGTCCGTGGCCTGACTGCCACGACTTTATGTGCCTCTACTGTCCTGCACTGACAGCCTCACTTCTGGCCTATGTGTGGCCTCCGGCCCTATGCTGGCCTATCCCCTGTGCTCATCGAGGTGGCTCTGCGGCCCGTCCCCGACACCTACAAGAATAACATTACATTGGTATAATACCCTACCATTTCTATTCACTCCACCTCTCCTCACAATCCATGAAGTGTACACACACTAGTTCACCTTTCACTCACCACACATCTTACGGTAACACACCTCCATCGGAGTACACACTACTCACTCGCGCTACAAATCCATGAACTCACTTTCATCTATCGCTCATGGCGCACATTGCTATATTCAATATCAAGGACTTCCACACTCCTCACATATACTTATTTACATCATGGTAATAGACGAATATAATATAATACCTCAATCATAATAATCAATCAACATTCTACATACCAGTCATTACTGGAAAGACTGTCTCACTAGTCTTCTCGACTGCTTCCCTTATGTCCGCCCGATGGGCTCTTATTCACAGGTCCGCTCCGTAGGACCTTCTAACTTGCAGTGATAGTTATACAGCGCTTTCGCCTCATTCAGACCCCCCCACTACTCACAACAGCACGCTTAACTTGCTGTCTACTGTGAGCCCTTCTTACTCTACACCCGCTCTGTAGCAATCCCCTTAATTGCACTCACTCCACTCGTGACACAGCCATCTATCCATCCATCCATGCATCCATCCATCCATTCATCCATCCATCCATCCGCCCATCTATCGCAATTAGACTTTCCATCTAAGCAAGTGAAACCCGCTTCTATTCCTAGAATCTTCCGAAGGAGTAACTTATTGTTTTCTTTCAAGGGCAACCTTGTTCCGATTTCTGCTGTCCTGTTTTCACTATTTTGATCACGAGACCGTTTCTGGTGATCGTTATATGATGTCGTATATTTAATTTTAAACAAACAAAGCAAATTAATGTAGCAAACTGTGCTTACCCTCATGCGACTCTAAACACATTTCACCGCATATATAATGTCCCATCTCATTTCTCATTCTGTTGAAAAAAAAAAAAAAATCAAGATAGTACTAATGTTTTATGTTTAATCGCTTCTGTTCTGTTGAAATAATCTTCTAACAGGCTTCCTATTTAAGGATGAAATACAATGTGACATTATAACGTTACATGCGAACCCATAAAATTTTCCTTTCTTTCATTTTAAAAAAGAATTTATTAAAAAAAAATTTTTTCAACTATCTAAATTTGACGTCAGCTGTTTAAGTTATTATGGCTGACATGGATTACGTTTCTTTGTATTATTTTTGTTTGTTTGTATGTTTACGTTGCCGTGTTAGGCTTGACTTGAAGGGTCAATGCAATTTTTGTCTAAGTCTGACATTCTATCAGCAAAGTGACATTGATATTGGTATTGCCAGATGGCATTTTTAGTAAAGAGGGACCGATTAAAAATTTTTTTACCAATCGGACAATAACGAAATGAAAATTAAAAAAAAAAAATCACATTTTTGGTTCATAGGCAAAATGATCCCCTTTGGTCAAAGGGGGCGGGGGGGGGGGTGGGGGGGGGGGGCACACATTTTTTTAGAAACTATCTTTTTGTTTTCTTTCTACAGCGTCACAGCTTTGTCAGTTTAATTATAGTTACGTCAATGGTCCCACTGGCAACTTTACAAGTCCTGGATTCCCAGAATATTACCCTTCTCTCCTGAGGTGTACCTACTATTTTGAAGCGGCCAAAAATGGTGGGGTGGAGATCAACTTCGACGCTTTTGAACTGGAAGACAAGAAAGAAGGAGACAATGCGTAAGCTTTGTTTTAAATATAGGAGTAGAATTTTGTGGATATAATATATCCTTTGCTTCAATATTGGGCCGACGCATCTAACTTTTTCTGGAGTGCATAGCGTCCTCTCCACGCCTCTGAAGTGTGAGAGACGAGATGTACCCTTAAAGGCCATACTCTTTTGCCTTTAACTTTTATCTCCGTACTTGTTGGCCTGTAAATCACAATTTGGTATACCGGTACGGACATTGTAGTGAACTGATCTGCAGCTCATTTGCGCTATATATAATGATTCACATTTTTCTTTTTCTCGTGCAATTTTCATCGTGCGTTTTGACATCATTCTCTTTCTTTGATAGCTTCAAATCCATGCCCCTCCCCCCCCCCCAACCTCCCCAAAACTGCATTATTATTATTCAACTTTGTTAGCTTCGCATTCCCGTTTTCCTACTTTAATTATTATTTTAAAAAATACTCTCGCTCTCTCTCACAGAGACTAAATAATATTTAAATGATTTTCAGAAGGACGACTGAAGCGCTTCTGGCACTGAGGGATTGTGTGTTGGTGATTTGTCGTAGAATGAAAGAAAGAAGTTAAGAACAGAAACTTCTTTTCATGTCAAAAGTCTATAAATGAGACTAGAATCGAGGGAAGGGGAGCAACAGTAAAATTTTGGCCTGGGTTTTCGTTCTCCATGTTAAGACGGTCAAGACGTGTAAAGTTGATGTGGTTAGCAAATCGTCCCCTTAGAATGACAAGGTTCTAACTCCTTTCAGACAATTTTTGAGAAACTGATGATTGAAGTTTCATGTGCTCAAAGCTTTTGATGATACAATTCGTTTTCTTTTAACTGACTAACTCCTAGTGTTTTTTGTTTTTTTTTAAAGATGACCACAGCTTTCATAATACCTGTTCTGATTGTCAAGGATCAGTAATAAGGCTATGGGAAAACAGTGTGAGATATAGAAACATGCCGAATTATTGGACATTTGGAAACAAACATTTTGCATGTGTGCAATATTTATGCACCATTTGAATCGGGTGCTTTTTCGTTTGAACCACCGAGAGCTGCTTATAGGAGTGAACCAGTGAAGTAATATTAACACTTACAAGTTACTCATCGAATCATCTTGATACTTTGACACACAATGGAGAAGGCCTGTAGTAGTAGTGGGTAGTGTGTAACTCAGCTGAGCCAAAAAGTGGAGACAGAACCTTGCCACTCTAATGGGATGAAATGACGGCGGATAAAACTGCATTGTCTTAAACAACTCCTTTCCGTCAGTTGCAGTTACGACTACATCGATGTCTATACTGTGGACAGCCAAGGATTCAAGACATTTCTCAACAGATTTTGTGGCCGCAAAAAACTCCAGACCATCATCAGCCCCCAGTCCAGACTGGAAATCAAGTTTGTCACAGACCATTGGCAAAATTCAGCCATGGGCTTCAGTGGCAGATATCATTTTCTGGGAGATGGTAAGTGGCATTGAATGCTTAGGGCAAATGCTTGTTTGAGCAGTTCACTGGCATTTGTCAAAAGGTATTTAAACAGCTATGAATATATGAGTGGACGGATCTGACAAAACTAGGCTAAAGGTGAAATTTTTATAGTACCTCCTTAAAAAATCAAAATAAAATATTTCAATGACACTTCAAGCAAAATGTTTTAATAGAATGTAGAAGAATGGCTAATCTTTCATATTATAAACATATCTCAATTTCCATAGCAATTCTCCCCACCCCCCCCCCCTTTCGAGGGGTTTTCTCAGGACTTTGGTCTTTCACCTGGAGTCCAGTTTCATCAGATACGCTCACATAGATGATTCTTTTCTTCTCTCTCTTTCTCTCTTGCTCTCTCGCATACACACATACATACACATTTTTGGTCGTTGAATGTCTTTCTTGGGTAGCGTGGTGGTATCTCTTGGTTAAATATTTGTTTACATTTTGTTGTTAATTTTTGTTGGCACTTTCTTAATTTAACAGCTCTCACTCTACAATTTACATGTACACAGACTGGCAGCCCTTTGATCATAAACCCAGCAAATGTGGCAACAATAATCTGTCGGGTGTGGCAGGGTTCATCCACTCACCAAACTATCCTGGAAAATATCCACCTAATGTGAACTGTTCCTGGGTGATCAACGTTCCTGAGAAACAGCAGATTCTTTTGAGACTGTTAGATCTGGATATCGGCTCAAACCGTAAGTGCCACAACATTTGCAAAGTTTAAATAAGGCTTAAAAAAAACAAAACGAGAAAAGATTGTCTGTTACAATGTAAGAAGCAATAAAGAAATATTATATTTATGATGAATTAGAAATGTTGCAATGAATTTGAAACAAAAAGGAAAAACATACATTTCTTTATTGTATATTACACTGGGCTTTGTAACTTACAACCTTTTCTCTTTTTAGGGCAAAAACTTCAACTTTGTTCCAAGTTTTGCTGCGGGCTTCTCATAAACCAGATTGTCTTGTGGATGAACATAGTCTGAGAATTCTTACGTTTGTTTGTGAATAGAAATCAGCGCCTTAACACATCATTTTTTGGTGGATTTGAGTGCTATACAAGCTAATTATAACATTATTACATTTACATCAGTATGAAGTAGGAATGTCTTGTTGAAAGCGAGTATGACAAGATATTCATGTCTATTATATTCCAAGGGTGATGAATTAAAGAAAGATGTCTTTTGCTCTCTCACTGAGAAATGTGAAAGATTTGATAGACAGTATTTAGGATTAACATTATTCAAACACATTGGACTTAGGTCTTGACTGGTAACTCAATGTATGTGTGTAATAGTCAGTGATGTTATGAAACACAATGGGAATTATGTATTAACTGCAATTTTCAAACACTATGGGAATTATCCGTTAATTGCAAGTTTCAGAGAAATGAATTTGATAGTTGTTTTCTTTGCATAACAAGATAATACCTGGTTATTCAATGATTATTTTTTATCACACCATTGGAGTTGATGGGTAAACATGTTAGCACCTAAAACTTAGTGTCTACATCATGAAAATTATTAAACTGTGTACTGCCTCAATTTTTTAACAACATATTATGTGGGACAATAATTCATTCTGGACAAAACTTCAGTCTTTAGTACGTCATGTAGCCTATTATTAGTTGAGATTTTTTAGCTACAAAAGTAGATGCATTTACTTCGAGTAAAATCCCAAAGCATGACTGGAAATTTTGTTCTTGACTACTCTTTTCACAATGAGAGAGCCAAATACGAATAAGTGTCACAAGATGTGCAAGTTAGCTTTAGAGAGGCAGGGAGCTGATAGTTGTTCTAATACTGACAGCACATCATTGTATGCTGTTTTTGTACAGTATTGAAGAGTTCTTTATAGAAATCTAACAAAAAGAAAATTTAGAACAACTTAAATGTCATTTTTTGACATTAAAGACACGCTGGTGTTCCTGTCAAGTGTAGCCTTGTTGGAAGATTATTTAAGGATGATAAAGTTTTGCACCTCCAAGAAATAATGAGAAAATTTGTATTTTTCACACCTCTCTGTGGCAAGGTAGACCACATGATTTGTGATCACAATCTTAATTACCCATTTTCAGTTTGCCACTTAAGCATCTAAGTTGTGCTTTTGATAATTCTCTTAAACAAATTATATGTTTATATCTTTCTTCCTGTTTTTTCTTAGCGAGCTGCACAGATGGGACACTGCGACTTTACAATGGCTATGCAACCTCCATGAGTGTTCATACACGTGAATGGTGTGGAAAACTGGAGATGTATGACACTGATGAACTTAAATATCCCACCTTCACCAACAGGACAGTAATACGTTTTATCTCCGGCTCACAGAACAAGGATCAGCACAAAGGATTCAAGCTGTTGTGGATGGCATTCAAGTTAACAAAGCCACAAGGTATACTGTGGTCACATCTCTGTTGTTACTGAAGCACTTGACTTACTGCCATGATAAATCTACTTTACATATAGTATGACCATCATTTGTAGCCAAAGTATACTCTTTCTTCTTATGACTGACCACTGCGACTTTAGCATTACAAGCAAATCACAACTGCTATTTCTTGGTTTAATATAGGTCACATTTGAGATGAGCTGCTGTTTAATTTTTGTCCTGACAATTTTTTTTGCGGTCAACACATCTAAAATCAGTAACTGAGTTTTGCCAGGATAAAAATGTCAGTACTCACTATTTTATGGGTCATTTTTATTTGAAGTTTTGCTGAGTGACATTTAGGAAATATGCAGAGGCAAATGAGAAAAATTGGTTTAAAGATACTAAAATCCCTCAGAAATGAGATGGAACAGAATAATAAAAAAGGTATCACTATCAGTGAAAAACCTTATCAGTTCCTTCATATGCTCATGTTGTGTTTGTTAGCCAGTGCTACTAATGAGAAAGATTGATACTGCAACAGTCAAAATATTACTGAATCTGTCTCCAACACTTCTGCTGATGCATTGTCATTACAGTGCTCACTGGCACATAGCGAGATTAATTTATTTTTATCCCTTAAGAAGCCAAAATTATTTTATAAGTGTGTACTTGTAAATATTTTGGCCAATGAGCTGAAGGAATATCTGCTCTAAATGTGCCATTTAGCTCTTATGTACAAAACAGCCCGATGACTACTGCATGCCTGAGAAAACCTGTTGTTTCATTTTAAAAGTGCTCACAAATGAAATTTTATGCCGCTATCAGTGGTATTTGAATATTATAAAACCAAAGTGAACCGTGTACAGCCCTTTTACCATCTATGTTTTTGTATCTGCAGAAGTCTGCAACGGCTTTCAGTGTGAAGGTGGGCGGTATTGTCCCAAGGGAAATGAGTGTACTTCTTTACCTAAATACTGCATTTCCAAACGTCTGGTGTGTGATGGCATTAGGAACTGCGGGCCTTATGATGATAGTGATGAAAGGAAATGTAAGGGTGTGCATTTATTTCTGGACTCTTTTTGTCTCCAATATATTAAAATCATTGAATGGATTGATGAGTAAATTCATATGGATGGTTGGATGGACTGCTGTTTGAATTTATGAATGGCTGGACTGGTTGGGTGGAGAAACAAATGATGGATTGATGCTGGATGGATAGATGAATGGGAAGATCAGTGTAAAGAGAAATAGACTGAATGGATGGGCAGATGAATTGATGGATGACAAGCAGATACACAAAGTAGTGGATACAATATATGGATGAATAGATCTGCAAATGGATGCATGAATGGATGGATGGACAGACAGATGGACAAAATGATGAATAGATCGCTGAATGCTTTTCTAAGAGTTTAGTCTGGGATGAAATTGTAAAAAAAACAATTTTGGTCATTTTACAATTTTGTCTTTGTTTCAGGCACCAGAGAAATTCTGATTATGGCTGCATGTATAGCTGTGCCTAGTGTAGTTCTCCTTATGATGGTTGTGTTAATTGTTTACTGCTACAAGAATCGACATGTGAAAAAATCCACATCACAGGATCAGCCTTTGGCCAATAGTCAAAGTCAGGTGAGCTGGGTAGGTGCACTGACAGAGGAGGAGGAAGAAAGAAAACATTTAGAGTTGACTGGTGAAAGGAGGCAGAGAAAGGAATGGATGGATGAAAGGGAGGGGGGATGGCTGAATGAAGAGATGAGTTTTGTTAACTAAAAAAGGGTGATTGAAATGAAATTCTTAGATAGAATAGAATTGTGGTGGCATCATCCCCCAAAAAATGACTTGGTAATGTGTAGAGGTTGCAAGACTTTGAACAATTTTAGAAGCAGTGCACAGTGTGCTAAAATACAGCCTTTCACATAACTTGCAAATATTTGGTGCTTGCCTAGAATGGGCTGCTTTTTGTTTGTCTTGTCCATCTCAGGTATTGGCTTTGAGATGATTTTGGTGGTTTTGAGCTATGATTACTTATAATTGCTTGTGTTGAAATCTTTGTTCTTGCAAAGTGACACTGATGTCTTTAATAGTTTTTGAAGTTATGAACAGAAATGTTTTGGCCACATCCAAAACTAACAAAAGTGACCAAACCTTTGAAATGCTGCTCTATAAAATGAGAAAATTGTTGATACGCCAGTGCATGAGATGGATGATGTATTGTTTGTAATAACAGATGTTTTGGATATTCCATGGCATGAAATGGGTGAAGAAAATGTGATACTCAGCAGAACTCACTAATACCGACAGTACATAAAGAAATAAGCTAGTTCTTGTTTAAACCTATTTGAGATGGCTGTGATGAGTGGGATGAGTAGGGTTTGAGTGTTTGGGACATTCAAGCTTACTGTAAGTTGTGTTTTCAGGGTACAACATCCCGGGAGTCTTTCACTTCAAATCATCGTCAAATGATGCTACATACAAGCTTTATAGATGGAGTTGGCGCCATGTCATCTGACCCTGACCATGATCTTCATCATGATACCAATGATATTGACCAGGTGAGTGTATGTACCATTCCTGGATCATGTCAGTCACATGTGTGAAATTCTTAATTGCAGAATAATGCACTCTATATGGCACCGCAACTCAGGTCTAAAAAGCCAAGCCCCAGATCTTTCTATTTTCCTGTGTCTAAACTTCCCCAGTTCTCCCCCCTCAATATGTAACATAGATAGTCAAAAACTAAAAGAAAAGAATTAGTTATACTGAAAACAAAGGACAAGTTTATACATTATATATCTCATGTTATGACAGACATGATTGTTATATTTATACTTTGAATTTTCTAACGAGGCAAACAGGGTTGTTTCTCTGAATGAGTCTGTTAGGATTGTATGTATATGCAGTGTGAAAGTGATTAAACTGATTTGTTTGCTAGCCAATTCTTGCAGGGCAGAAAATGACCAGAAATAAACAGACAGTATATGAAATGTGACTTTTTACATTATTTCAGTTTTCTGGTTTGATAAATAACAGCTAATAGAGAAACAATGTGAGGCTGAATAGTTTGAAGAATAAGTTAAGCAAATGTAGAAGATTGAAGAATTCAATTTTTCTTTTAATGTACTACCTATCTTCATGACAGGAAACTACTCGTGGTCTGTTTTCTGATGGGGCAACTAACAGCCTCAGATCCCACAAAAAGCGGCCTTCCTATCACATGATGCAACAGAACTACGAGGATGGCAACCTTGTCATTGCACAGATCTAAGCAGCAGCACATTTTGCCATTCAATTTTATATCTAGTCGCTAATAAATGACGTCACCTCATACATTCTCCTCAGCTTGAAGATTTTCAACTGTCCCTGACATAAAAGCACACACACTCTGGATATGATATTTCTCATCTCCATGTTGGTGATTTTTTTCAAATTTTCTATTTCATTCTTGTTAATATCTCTTTCATGTTTCTTTCTTTCTGCCTGAACTATAATACAATGTCCAGGTTACAGAACCCAGAATGCAGCTTTGATTAATTTGAATGAAAGCAACAATGATCATGCCTCTGATGGAAATGTAATTTTCAATAGTTCTTTTTTTATTCATATCATCCCTTCCTGTATTTTCATCTGTTTAAACTCAGCTCTCCGTAGTTTTTTCCTCTGTTGTATTCTAAAAGTTCATTTATAGAATTAAATAAATTACAGACATCAGCAGATTGTTAAATGCATTTTCAAATAATCAATTGTGAATGTCTGGCTAGCTAGATTCTGCTTGCATGCTTTTATAACAGTTGATTTCTCCCTACTTTTCAAAGAACCACCATGTGGAGAAATGAGTGTGTTCCAAAAAAGAACAGCATCTAAACAATTAGTAGTGTTTATTCTTCCACAAGTCAATAGAACTGTTATACATGTATCTGATTTCCCAAATTTTAATCACCAAACAGTTTTAGGACCTTGTGAGCTGTGTAGTAAATTTAATATGTTTAATTCCAGATTCTCAAGTGGTAGTTTACTATTTTCAAAGTAATTTTGATCCTTATAATATCATCCTGCAAGAGCTTTGGTACATCCATATTAACCAAATTAATAACTGTGGTGATCATGTTATGATTTTGTATGTGTGTACATTTTTTCTCTATTTCGAGCATATTATCTTTCTTCTTTTAGTTTTAATTTTTTGGAATATTTTATTGCAACTTACATTTTTGCTTTTATGCATGCATAAAATGCTCATGATTATTTCATTATTTAATTATTGCGAGTGCTGATAATTAATGTAGGCATCTTATATTGCGATTCACAATCAGTTTGTACCAAAGATATTTTGTTTGTGCTTTACATTTAATTTTTACTGTTGTGGATATGTGTATTTGTACCTAACAAAGTTTTTTAATTACATGTAGATAACACAGCCCTGATCACTGGCATTTGTTCCTATTTCTCTTTGAATTTTCAGTAATTTTATGCCACCCACATAAACCAATGGGCCGACAGAACAACAGCCTGTAATCCTTTCATTCCTATTTCTCTCTTGCTAAAGATTTGATGTGTGTTGACTACTATAATTATATACACATATATAATGTGCTAAAAGCAGTTCATATTCAGTTCATTCTTCTTCTTATTTGAATGTCCAGCTCTGAGCTCCAGCTTCGTGCAACATACGTTCATTTTGCTAATCATGCACAATCCTTTAAATCAAAATTCCAAACTTATACATGTACCAGCCTTTTTTAAAGTGATTTACCATTTTTGATGGGTACTCACTGACAATGACAGATCATATGACATTATTTTATCTTGCTGTAACAGAAGAAAAGCGAGCTTGTTTCACATACATGTATTCTGCTTCCTATAGTTGTTTTAAAATATTCCTGAAGGTTAGATTTTCACCGGCAACCAAAAACCATTTTTTTGTGTGCAATTGTTTCTTGTTTTGGCTGACAATGTTTCAACAAAGTTTTCTAATCTGAAGATCAATTTTGCTGATTGGACAAAGTTAAGTACTTTTTCTCACTATATCATTCAAGTTAGATTCTTTCTTTCCTATTTATTACTATCATGATCATCAACAAAAGAACAACGAAATCATTTATTTCTAAGCTCTACATGGTATGGCATATTCATATTTTATAGATGTTTTACATCAAAGCCGAGCAGCTCATCATTATCAACTTCTGTCACTATTTTGAGACATCCTGTCTTTGGGAAAGTTATTAGTTTTAACACTAACAGTTTTTCCTGATTTCAACACATAGGTGTAAAAAGACATTTTAGGTAAATTCCTTCCACAGGAAGTGCAATATTTAAGTGAAAGCTAGATTCATGAGGCTGTAAATTTTAATCAAACAAATCTTGCAGCAAATGCAATGGTATTTTTTGTCAAAACTGTTACATTGACAGCTTTGCTGCATAAAATGTTAAATGGTTTGAAGGTGCCCAGCATGAATACAAAGAGGTCAGTATTAGTGTGTTCATGGGTATTTCTTTGATTTTTATCACAAATGTTCAAATATAAATGGTCTGTACTGGACTGTTGTGGTATATGGTTATTTAAAAAATCTTGTTTGAGCATGATTTTGAAAGAATGAATAGCTGAATGAGATTACTTTCCTTTTCAGCTATGGTACTGTATGCCATAGTTTCTAACAGTCTGATGCCAGGATGGATGCCAAAAAGTCAAATATCTACAATGTCATTTTCTACATGAAGCACATTGAACAGAAGTAAAACTTAGGTGCTCACCAGTTTTCACTGACAGTTTGTGAGCTGACACTGCTGTGAATGTTCTAACTTGCATGTGTATCATGACATATTTAAAGAATAAATCATTTTAATTCAGACTGAAGGCAATTGACAATTTTTGGGAAATGCATATATATATATTAATTATGGGAAATTCTGAAATTCCTGAACTTGGTAACAATGTAAAAACAGTAAAGTTATTAATAAAACTAATTGGATGACGAGATAACATTCTCATAACTGTACGATGTCATATGGATTTACTGTAAGGAAATTTATTCCACATTGAACTCAATTATCTTGTAACAGAGATATTTCATTGTTACAGTGCACACTGTAACTAGATTTCAGGAATTTTTGAAAGACCATGTTGTAGGCTAGAGTGGAAGAATTGGTCTTGCACCGAATTTGAGCAGCCATTGACACTTCATGCATAGCTAGATACTCAGCTAGAATATGGAACACAGAACAAAGACACAAATATGAATACATTGCAATGGTATTGCAAAGCTACAATAGTATGGTTTATCCTACAAAGAGATCATAGAAATCATGTCAAAGTGAGTGGAAGGTGAAATGAATATTTGACATTTCATGGTGTTTCTTTGGGTGCATAAGGTTTCTCCACCCGTCCATTGTTCTCGGTTGCGTCATCAAATATACTGTAAGGTTTCTCCACCCAAACCATCGTATCGAATATTTATTATATCTCAAGAATAAGTAAGTGAATGTGAATGAATACAAAACATTTTCCCTCTCTGTTACGGGCTGGGGACCATCACCCTAACCCTAACTCGTCACATATTATAAACTATTTTTCAATAGTTATTTATATGTCGAAAAGGAGAAATATTAACGAGTATAATCGAGTATCAACCAACACGGTATATCGATACTTGGGTGGAGAAACCTTGATTCGGGACTTTCAACATTTCAGCTGTTACGTCACGAGTGGAGAAACCTTGAGACCCCGTTTCTTTGAGCACACAACTTGTACAGCAAATATTTTTTCTTTGTATAATTTTACTTAGTATCATTGCATGCTTGTATGACCTTAGTATTTAAGTAGAAAGCTACCAGTACTGCAGATGACACATTAGCCTCTATTGAAATCTGGCTGATATTGATGCAGGTGTGCCTTAATGCAAAGCCTCACAACAGATTTTAATAGAGCTTCAATCAGGTATTCTGGTGAGAATGGGCTTATATTGCCTGTTTCCTTATGCTTACTGATGAAAACAATTACTCTGCCATGAGAGACTGAAATACTGGATATTGGATTCTATACGTACTATTAAATCAGTTTGATGAAATGTTATAAAAAAGACAGAAAATCTGTGGGGCATCCATTCTGCCTATATCCTTGGCCCTTGATTAAGCTTTGTTCAGGACATGTACTAGATAATTTCTAAGATTTGACCTTTGTCAATGAGTTTCATCCATTAACCAAATATACCTCCAAAGTTTCCACCAGTTCCATCAGTTTTTTTGGATATCAAGGTCTCCTTGGCACCTACAAGACTATTGACATCTGTCCATTACAAAGACATCTACTAAAACTATGACTCTTCTCACCCGCATTCATGTAAAGACGATGTTAAATTAGTTTGAATGTCTTCTCCCAGTGATAAAATTCCAATTTGTTTCACATTGTTGGACATTAAATGTCATGAGGTGCAATTTTCGTGACTGTTATCAAAAGGATTTTAACAATTCTGTCCTAGAAGTGGCAGTCTTGCAGATAATCTCAGTTCCTGAGGCTGTTCAGCGACTTTGCATTATATGCACATAACTCTGGAGCTTAAAATTGCAATGAATTTTGTTAAGTACTCTTATATCATTATTCTATGTTAGATTTTCTGTTCCAAACTCACATCTGGAGAGAACTGTCATGTGTGAAAAAGATAATTCACAAGTACATGTACATACTTACTCCTTGGTGATGGCGTAGTGACTAAAATACACATTGCCAGCTAAATCACGTTCATATTACAATCTTTTTCTTCAGTTTCATTGTGAATTAAAATGTTACAAAGAAATGTCAAGCTGTTTAACCACTTTGCATTTTCTATCCTAAAAACTGCCAAAATGCAGCCTAGTCATTTTGTATTTTAACTCGACATAAGTTTCACATACTTTGATAAAGCAGCATTTTGGCTGCAGTATTTCAGACCATAACATCTCTCTTCTAAATCGCCTGTAACAAATAATGTTGTTAATTCTTTAACATTATCTCAGAACCTATGAAGATATTTTTAAGAAGAGGATGGGAGTCTTTGCAGCCCTGGAAATTATATCCTTATGCCTACACTTGTAAAGCAACACTGTAAAAAAAGACAGTAGAGAGGGGCTGGCAGCTGTATAGGACTTATTCAGGAAAATGGTAAGATGAACATCTCAATTTCTACCATTCTATAACCTCTGAACTGGTCAGAAACCTCAAGATCACATAATTAAAATCCTTGCATAATCTATTATAATTTGAGAGTGTGAAATTTAGAGGCATACTTGGGGATGTCTACAATGTTATTTGGGTATAATTATAAAGAAAAGGATGAGTTGTTAATGAAGCATAAATAGACTTAATTGGGTCAGTGAATATACTGGCTTGTGTTTACCTTAAAAATATTTCCTCAACCATGCAATTGATGCTACCCTCAAACTAGATGTCAACACCTTTTGTACAGTAAAGCATTTAAGGTACACTGTATTTGTAAATAAATTACAGTTGTTTTCATAAGCTGGTATGTTTGTTGTTCTTCATTAAGATCAGAGACTAAAAATTAAATTAAAATAAATTAAAAATAGTTCGTCCATCAGGTATGATGATGACCTTAACAACACCAGAGGAATAAAGAACAGAAATTGTTGAGAATTTCAACATATGGACAATAAAGAGAACTAAAGGACACAGAGGACAGAATGGAAAGACTGTTCTTTCATGACTTATGGCTTCTCATGTGACTGATAAGTCCTATTTTTGCCCTGCAGACCCTTCCGCATAAATGACAAGAGTGCTCCGTTGGTTCAGTACCACTGGGCCTTTTCTTGCGCCGTTCTCTTTTTTTGATAGCCTGCTGGACTCTGACAGCTTCCCATGCTTTGCTGCCTCTGGTAAGGGCCGCCCTCCAATTTGCACGATCAAGCGAGAGCTTTTCCCACTCACTCACATCAATGGCCAAGGCCTTCAGTGATTGC
Organism: Onchidella celtica; assembly: GCA_963931925.1. Taxonomy (NCBI): domain Eukaryota; kingdom Metazoa; phylum Mollusca; class Gastropoda; order Systellommatophora; family Onchidiidae; genus Onchidella; species Onchidella celtica. Next base: position 40,362,921 of record OZ007570.1, on the reverse strand, counting down.
TTGAGAGTGTCTTTGTAACGTCTCTTTGGGGCCCCAACATTCCTCGTTCCATTGGAGAGCTCAGAGAAGAAGATTTGCTTAGGGAGTCTGGAGTCGGGCATTCTGACAACATGTCCTGCCCAACGTAGCTGAATTTTTTTCAGGTGGCAGAAGATGCTCAATTCCTTGACACGATTGAGGACCTCAGTGTCTGGAATTTTATCCTGCCATTTGATCCTTAGGATCTTTCTAAGGCAGGCCAGATGAAAGTGATTTAGCTTTCTGGCATGCGATTGGTACACTGTCCAGGTTTCAGCCCCATAGAGTAGGGTGGGAAGGACCACAGCATTGTACACTTTCAGCTTAGTGTCTGTGCGAATGCCGGCAACATCCCACACTCTCTTTCGAAGCCTGCCAAATGCAGAGCTGGCTTTGCTGATTCTTGAGAGAATTTCAGTATCAACACGAGCCGTGGAAGACAGTGTACTGCCAAGATAGGTGAAGTTCTCCGACACCTTCAGAAGACTGTCATGGACTTTGATATTTGGGGTCACAGGATACTTGTCGTCTGGAGTAGGCTGATGGAGCACTTCCGTCTTCTTTGTGCTTATTGTGAGGCCAAAGTTGTCACAGGCACTAGAGAACTTATCAACACAGTTTTGCATGCTATCCCCATCGTGTGCCAGAAGTGCACAATCATCAGCAAATAGTAGGTCACAGACTTGAGTACTTTTGGTTTTGGTTTTTGCCTGAAGTCTCCTGAGATTGAATAGACTGCCATCAGTTCGGTACTTGATGCTTACCCCTTGAGGAGGAGAGCTAAAGGCTTCTTGTAGCATTGCAGAGAACATGATGCTGAACAGAGTTGGGGCTAAGACACAACCCTGTTTTACCCCATTTGTGACAGCAAAGGGCTCTGAAACACTGCCGTTGCTTTTGACTGCAGCTTGCATGCCATCATGAAACTGGCGCACTATTGTGATGAATTCGGGTGGACACCCAAACTTCGCCAAGATTTTCCAGAGGCCTTCACGACACACTGTGTCAAATGCTTTTGTGAGGTCAACAAATGTGATATACAGCGCTTTATTTTGTTCCATGCATTTTTCCTGAATCTGTCTGGCAGCAAAAATCATATCCGCCGTTCCCCTCTCTTTACGAAAGCCACATTGGCTCTCGGGAAGCAAGTCATTTGACGAGAGGTGATCAAGAAGGCGATTCAGAAGCATTCTTGCCAATATTTTGCCAGCAATTGAAAGTAGAGAGATTCCCCGATGGTTGTCACAGACTTGGCTGTCCCCTTTGTTTTTGTACAGATGGATGATTGAAGCATCTTTGAAGTCCTGTGGCAGCTTCCCTGCTTTCAACATATGATTGAACAACTCGGTCAACCTTTCAATAAGCTTTTCTCCGCCGAAGGCATACACCTCAGCAGGAATTGAATCCACGCCTGGTGATTTGTTAAAGGACATCTGATTTGTGGCAGTTCGGGTCTCATTTGCTGTGAATGGCTTGGCAAGAGCTGCATTAATAGGAGTCTGAGGGAGGCGGTCAATGGACTCAGTATTTATATTTGATGGCCGATTTAGCACACCTCCGAAATGTTCTGCCCAACGCTGAATTATGGCATTCAATTCAACAATGCGTGTTGAACCATCTGACGCAAGAAGTGGCGTAGTGCCAGAGCGGGATGGTCCAAACACAGCTCGGAGGCTCTCAAAGAACTTTCTAGTGTTGTTTGTGTCGGCATATTTCTGAGTTTCTCTTACTCGCTCTTCAAGCCAGTCATTTTTCATTTTCCTCAGCTTCTTCTGGAGTACACCCTTACATGCACGCAGTGCATCAGCTTTTGCTGTGGAAGAGGGGTCACTGCAGTGAGCTTGGATGAGACTATTTTTTTCTTTGATGAGCACTTTGATTTCATTATCATTATCATTGAACCAGTCCTGGTGCTTGCGGACAGGAAAACCAACTGAGACTAAAACCGGTGTACAAATTGTTTATATCACAACCATTGTCATCTACCGCAAAGAATTGTGTGCGTGTGTACAGAAAATAAGCAAGTGTGTGTGTCAATGATAGAAGTACATGCATGCATATTCTTGTTAGGTGCAGTTTCCAGATTCAGATTAGCAATCAGAGAAAAGTGATTTGCAAACAGATGAATGATGGAATGTTTGTGACAGTGGGCTGTAAGACAAGTAGAGATTTGTAAACCAAAACCAATTCTCATTTCTGTGCTTTGTGTCATTATCAAAAACTTTCACTTGAACCCTTTGACCCATGTGTCAAAATAAGAACTGAGACTTCTGAAACAGGAATATGATTTCAGTTCTAGGTATCTTTATAATTAACAATAAAACCAACAACAAAAATTTTAGAAATTGCTAATTAAAAAATAAATCAACAAACAAGTCAACATTTTATTTTCAATAAAAATTTGCACAAAAGTCAAAGCATGTTTATAAATTATGTATAATATGTAATAAAGCCACAATTCAACACCTTCAAGAATATCTAGCAGAGCTAAATTAGTTTCTGCCAGCAAAGATGCCGAAGGTCTGCAAACAACATGAATTTGTAACCATATTTTATAGTTCCTATGATGTCACTAAATGTGTCCCTAGTTGCTGATTACAATTTCAAATCTTTTTTGAAGTTACCATGTGTATTGAGATTAATTCAAAAGTTACTTTACACACAATCTGGCAAATTTCCAAGGAAGGACAGTGTGTCATAAAATCAAACTAAAATTAACACTTATAAATGAAAAAATCATCTGAAAATTCAGTTTGGCATTATGCAGTAAAACCAACAATATAAATATGTGCATGTATGAATATGTATCTTCCGCAGAAAATGTAGACTCATTTTGTTAATATACGATTGTGATAAAGGACATAATATAATACATCTGTATAGAAATAATATCAGTTTTTCACACTTTCTGCACTGACAGGAAGCGCTAAAAGAACTTTGTGAGCAACAAAATTAAACCAAAACATCTTTAGACACCGGGATCCTGAAGCACATACATTGCAATACGACACAAATTGGGTTGGTTTATATCATAGTTTAAAAGAAAGCATGTGTGATCTTTATATAACCCAATCTACCACACTGGTTAAACTAAAATCCAAAGACCTCATATTATGTAACAGACTTAATTTTTGCCTCTTCAAATTGCTATCTCTGGTCTCTGAATAACATGAAGATATATATGCAACCCTTTCTCCCAATCACTTCATCATAATGTGCTTATTATTAAGAAATTAGAGATATGAACAAGAAAGAGGAAAAAACTGATTAATTTACATAGGAAAAAAGAAAGGATAAGGTTAGGGGTGGGGAAGAAGGGTGAAGGTAAAGAAGATGGTACACCTATGGTACCAGTTCGTAACCAAAAGAAATTAACTGATTTTAAGTTTTTACATTTGTGGTCTAAATATCTAATTATAACAGCTGAATGCAGTGGCAAGGAGAAAAAAAATCATTTTCAGCAAGTTTCACTGTTCCTCATCACTGCCTAATTGCAGACCAGATGGCCAAAAGTTTCTCATTCTGCAATTCTCTAAGTCATTGCAAAATGAAAAAAAGTGGAAACGAAAATAAACAAATGCTGTTTGCTGGTGAGATCTTGTCTGATCAGAATTCACACAAGAAGGATGGTACTTCTGGACAAGGATAATTTAGTGACAAACACAGATGTAGTCTTACTCGAGACACAGCATGCTGAGATGGTTCAATTCGCCAAATTCTATCTGTCGACTTGCGCGCATATCATCCATGTCAACTATGCAACAATTCGCACCACACCCCTTCATAACTGAACGAAAAAGACTAGTACCATACAGGTCTCGGAGAAGTACACAGAGTGTTTATACATGCACAAGTTGTGGACATATAGTGAAAGAAGAGTCTCGGTATTCTGTGTCTCGGGTCTTGCTGAAAATATGTGACACAATGTAGGTAGGATTATGTTAACTGTCTCATGAGACCTATCGTCTGGCTAGAAATGTAACACTATGGGCCATAAATTTCGACCAAAGAGGCATTTTTTTTCTGTGATCAACAAAACACTGCATAAATGAAAAAATTTTATTCACACTGTCAGTTATTTCAATCTATGACTTAAAAACCAAGAGCCCTAAAGCTTGAGAGCCCAAGCAATGCACAGGGCATCAATTGTTTAGCTTCTGGGTGCCCAAACAATGCAGTGGGTGTAGGCCCTGGAGATCTTTTATTTTTATCCAGTATTTTTGGGATTCAACTTCTCTTTAACCTCTATTCATGTATACAGGTGTTCAGGACAAAGTAAATATAATAAATATTAAAGAGTTTTGTGAGAGGAAATAAACCATTATCCCTTTGTCTGACAGAACAGTTTGAAAACAGATGTGGGCAAAATGTGTAGAAATATATGAGCCCCGAAAGAGTTAACAGCACCAATTTTGATTTCTGGGGTTCAGTCACTTTAAAACAGGGGGGGGGGAAGAAATATCATCCAGATTCAACAGTAGGCAGCATTGTCACCAGCAAAAATTCGGTATCATGTGTACCTGGATGCTGCTCCTCTCAACAGATCTAGCACCTCTCCTGATGCCTGGATTTGATGACTTTCCAGGTAATTACGACTGTTATTCTCTGAAGTGTCTAGGAAATAGCGATAGTTGACCATCATCGAGCATGAATGAGTGAGACCCCTGTGTGATGTATCTGCCAAAAAGTTGATCCTCCACAGCACAGCTCCATTGCTCAGATGAAAGTTGGCTACAGATTGAAATAAATTTATTATTTTTCATGGAAGGAACCTAGATTGGAGTATCAAAACAATTAAATGCTGAGAGGATTTAAACCTTTTTTGAACATGAACAACAGAATAATTGTCAATCAAATGAAAATTGACCGAAACATCACCAAAAATGCAAATAACGATATTTGGAAAAAACTGTTTCCAAGACGAGAAAAAGAAACTTGTCTGAAACTGACATGGCGACTGACCTAATTAATAAATTATAATGATGTTTTCTGTGGAATAAGCATAAAGATAATTATTAGTGATGTTGCAATAAGCCACAAATGTGAGGCAGCCTGAAAAAACCTGTCAGGTTGCAAAAATCTTAGTATCAAGTAATCAGCTTCCAAAGATTGTCTGCTGAGCCTAGGTCTAAATCTAGCCAAGGTCAAAACCTCATTCTATAAGCCCATTGCGAATGACGTCACAGAGTGTTTTTGTTTTGTACTTCCGACACCTAAAATGGCGGGTGGATCAGCTGACGAGTGTAACTTCGAGATATATGTCTAATCAGTTAAAATGCCTGCTGGTTGCATTGCAGTTGACCATTATGACAGGGGTGGAAAGGATGGATCCAAGCTGGTCAGATTCCCTACCAGCCGTGTAAACAAAGGAGAGGAAGTGAAAGAATTGACCGAACGCTTCACATGTGCATGAACACACGTGTCATTGTTTACTGTAGTGAACTTTTTCTTAGCTCGCCGCCGATTGGTTCGCGACGCCTGAAGTGCTCGCAGTGCAAATCAGCTAACGAATCAAAATCAGTGCTACCATCACCATGGTTATGCGTCGGTCCTGACAGCTAAAATGGCCGATATCCGCAATGGGCCTATATTCATTACTACATTTTATGTGTAAGTTTTAGCATGAAATAAAGTTTGTAAATATTTTAATCTTGCATTTTAAATGCAGTGGACCAAATTTGTCAACACTGCATGAGTTTACCATAATCATGATCAACAACTTTGTCCTCTCTTGGACATGCACTCATATTTTCCCACCCTATCACACCATATACCAATGGAAAGGGAAAATCCAGAGCTATTCATTCATAAAGAGTGTGTATGAGTGTATTGGTTTTGTAGTAGTTTGTAGGAGTCGCGCATATTCTTAACCCTAGTCCTGCGGGAGGCCACTATATTGGCCTTCCCGCACAACACGCAAGGCCATTATTTTGTCCGACACGCTTAACCGCGGGTCCTGCGGGAGGCCACATTTTTGTATACCAACGGTGCGCCTCGCGCTTTGTTTATTTGGTTGCCAAGGCTGTCGTTTTTTTTCCACGTTTTTCATTTTCCACACTATTTTCACATGTTTATCTATCCTGTCACCCCTACTATATCTAACAAAATGGTATCGTCCGATTACGTTTATTACGATGCAACTATTCATAACTATTTGTCATACTCATGTAATAGTACTGACAGTCTGAAGTTTGAACTGGGGAAATCTTGGGGAAACTTTTACTTTGATGCTGGTTGTTGTCTACATATGAAATGAGAAGAAAGGGGCCATACAGTGCGTATTTGAGACGCCGTTCTACATCTGTAATTATGAATTCCGATGTAATGTTAGGGCATGCTGCATAAGGGCGTCTGTCAGTAGGTTTTTCATCAGGGAAAACTGGGAGAAAATAACCGACTTTGTTGTTGGTCGTTGTCTTTATCTATGTGGTAATTAGAGAGATATTGTGTTCCTTTGATTAAACCGCTTTTCAGTACATGTATGTGCTCTACGACCTGGAACTGGAAATCAAATCTCTCGCTAAAACTAACATTATAGCAAGTGGAAGCTTTACATAGTAGAGGAGGGAGAAGGCAGTGTCACGATACATGTGGTTAGTAAATTAAGCGAATGGCTAAAAAATAATTTGTTCACCTGAATGGCCTGACTTAGGGACAGAAAAAGCGCAGAGGTCTTGGGAAAATAATAAAACGTGTGTTAAACGGCATGTAAATGCAGAAAATTCTTGATTTGGGGCCTTCCCTTTCACAATAAAATCTACTGCATATCATCACAAGTACTTTATCCAAATATCATAGGGGTCACTTACGATTTATCCACCATTGTTGTTATTGCGTACTGAAGTATACGCGATACACATGTTCACAAGGACCCGATTGACCCGACCGCCGAGGTTATTGGCAACACGCAAACGATCGGCTGACTGGCCGCTGGCTATCCCCGCACTGGGCGTTACGTGGATGGGTTCACTCAAGGTGGGATGAGGGTTAAATAAAAGAACATTACCTGCTAGAAAGTGCCAACCATACAGCACCCGTTTTCGAAATGATTTTGATTGCAATTCTACATTTAAATCTTTTAGCTGGCAAAGTAACCTATGCTTTGTGCAGGGTAGCTTTCTCGTGATGTATTCTAATTGTGGAAGAATTTTATTTTCATCAATATTTGCAAAATATTGCAGTTGCAATCAACAAGATAGTGGACAGAGAGATAGATTTAAATCTAGCAAAACATCTGTTCTGACTTGATTTTATGCAAAAAAAAGTCCCGGTTTGCTTAAAGTGTTGAGCTCTACTCAGTATTTGAGTTTTGTGATGGTTGTAAACTCAAATAATAGCATTATTTTGCTTTCCTGGTGAGAAAAACACCTCAAAATGTAAAAAAATATATATATGTTAACTTTAGACACGATTTTCTCATACTGTAGCATCCATGTGTTTTGTACCTTTAAAATGTTATAACTTTGGTTCTAGTGAAGATATTTTAAAATTTATAAATAGCAAAATGCTCTGCAAAACTTCTGCAACATGATGGGACAAATAACTCCAATTGTGAAATTGTTGCATCATGACAGGTTTTCCAGGTCTGCTCCACAAATAATATGCAAAACAGTCCTACGCTATTAAAGAAAACATAGTGCTTTGAGGATTGAATATAAACATAGACCTATTTTCTGCATAAAGATTCCAATATTAAGCCACCCTCCTCATGAAACACTGATGTTTCATCTCACTTACCCACTGGATTCAGAGCATAATTCCTTCTCTTTTGAACATAAAGATAGTGTGCACACAACCTCATCAGTGGACCCATCATTACCTGGGACACAGAACATTAGTTTTCAATATACTTCCACTGAAAAAGGAGCAACACTATGTTATACAGGCACCAAACTGTTATAAAGTGAATGTACGCCCAACTTCTGAAACTACCATTCCAAACCTAATATCTTATGCATTTTCTTTGGTAATCCTCAATACAGAAACATGGTATTTATTTGCTAATTAAACATTTAAAATTTTCATTTCATCTATAAACGAAGCATTCTGTAATAGGGCTTGTCACCAAATTATTTTCTATGGGTGTCACTGCTCTGTACTACACTGCAGCTTCTTGCATGTTTTATGATTCAAAAAAGAGAATGCTATAAAAAAAATTTTTTTTTGAAAAGGCCGCATAATTTAGCACTACACTACTCTAACCGTAAGGATAGGGTAAAAAATTCAGGATTAGTTCCTCATCCCAGACAGAATTAGAGACAACAATGCATAAACTGAACATGTGTGATGTTTGTGAAGAAAATAATAGAACTGCTACCCATAATGTACAAGATCTTGCTTTGTGAATCAGAGAAAAATGTTGACAAGCATGAGAGGCATACTATTTCCTTAATTTTACCGACTATTTTTCTTTACCTTGCATAATCATTCACAACAAACCAAACAGAATTAAGTGCTTGACAGAGACAAAAATATATTTCTCTAAATCCTGTTGTCAAATGGGAAATGGGGGTAGCTGTGGTGGGTCAGGGAAAAGATTTTCACTTGATTACTTACCTGTGTCAAACCACCATCTCTGTACCACTGATGAGTAACAACCAACTCCTTAAAGGTGTCAAGTGGAGAATGCTGATTGGCTTGTTTGTATGGTGCAAGAGTGGCCAGCTCTTCTGGCAGTAAAACAGGGACACCTGGATCTTCACCAGCATCTATAATACAGTCACAACCTTTCAAGTCAGACGTCCACCAGATACTCTAATAATAGTTAGACAGGTACATAAACCTGCTCAGTATACTATTCGTAGCTGTAAACATGGAGTATGACAGAGGCAGTCAAAAAGACTTGGTCTTTAAGTATATTTTTAATGCAATTTAAGCACGTGGAGTGAACAAATTAGTCCTCCTAAACAGGTTGTCTAATTAGGAAGATACATTTTAAGAGATACTGGCACAATTCTTTACTGCATGTGCTGTATCATACTGCTAAAAAGATGTATTCAAATGATTCAGACTATAAAGGAATGCATCTGTGCTTCACACAATTTTATATCTCAATCTTGTTTGACAAATGGTTGTATTGTGCGTGTGCTTGAGAATGAAACATGCACACTTCCATTTTCTTTCTCTTTTTTTCCAATCTTGCAACCCGCCCTCTCCCAGTTCCCATAAAATCTGCAAAATGTAATCAGTTAATTATTTCATAAGGGACACTAATTCTGTTTGTTTACTATCATACATTGCATTAAAAAAATATCAATTGTTTGCCAAGCAAACGAATATTTTTACTTACTTCTCATGTTGATTGAGTGATTCACAGTTTGAATTAACCAGTCTCTGAAACCAGGTATAGGCGACAGACTGGAAAACTGCTCAAGATGTGGTAATTCTTCTTGCAGCCTCCGCACTACAGTTTTAATCAGATAGTTGCCCATTTCAATGCCTTGAAGACCTTAAATAAGAAAGTGAAGCATTTCACACACACAGTGAAACTGGCAAAATTTCAGAAGGAATTGGTTTTTTATCATTGGACTTTAGCAAAGATGAAATTTAAAGGGAAGAATATTACTAAAGGCAGTGTTTTCACATAAAGGGAAAAGAGAAGAGTTACACAAGAAAATGTATATAGGTGTGATTAAAAAACAGAAAAGAAAGTAGTAAAATTTACATCTCAACAGGTTCTAAATGCCTACATTTTCAAATGAAGAAAAGAAATTCAGACATGTTTTAAACCATAAGTAAACACAGAAATTTTTTTACCAGTAGAGACTATTAAAACTTATATCCTTGCATCTCATCACAAGTACTGCATCAAAATAGAGAAGTCACTTAAAATTTATCTAGACATGTTTATATTACCATGTACCAAAGCACGCATGACACCATATTCTAAATGATCTGACTGACCCTACCACTAAAGTCAGTGGTAACACACAAGCAAGCGAATGACTGGTCACTGGTGATTTCCACACCATTGCATGGACGAGTCCACTAGATGCATGGACAAAGGTTTTAAAGTAAATCAAAAGACATTTTCTTTCAATCCTGCAAATTGAAATGTGAACAGTTTGATATAAACTGAGTCACTTTTGCAGATAAGCAACTGACCTTTTTGGGTGGATGTAATGGAATAAAAGACTGCGCATGTGATCTGCGAAGGGTCTTCTTTACCCTCATCAAGATATGAAGATGATGAGAAGGATGAAGAAATAGTGGGCGAGGTTGGTGTAGATGGAGTGGGCGGGGCCATGGCTGGTGATGGAGCATCCAGTGAAAGGTAATCAGGATAACTTTCACCGATATCTTGAGGTGCAAAGGACGTTCTGAATCTTGCATTCTGTATGATGGACTGCACATACAAATGAGGACAAAAAATGGATAATCCAGTCTTAGTTTACCCTGAATCATAATGACTTTTTGTCTTTTTCATGTGTATCAAGAAGAAATAAGGATAAGATAATTATGAAAAGCCTGGTCAGGCTCAAGGGATATTCAGTTTTTTCCCCCTTTGTTTCACTAAGAACACGCTAAATGTTTCCACGGCTCTCTTCTCTGACATAGAGTATCTTTGTGAAATGATGAGTGACGGCGAATATACGTCACTTAACAAATTGACAAATTAGATGGCTTGACAAAACACATTTTCTGAGTCTTCTTCAACCATGGCATTCTATCTAATATCAGCACACAAAACAAAGCAAATGAAATGATATTATGTACATTTTTTTCACACATTATATTTACACTGAATAATGGTAGCATTTCTGCTCCTAAAGTTAACAATGAATTTTTTCCACTTCATCCCCTTGAACAACTGGTGCCCAGATCACACTGTCTCTCTCTCTTTTCCAAATGACCTCATGAAAATGCTTTAAATACTAACAATTTGATGACTAGTAACAAATAAACTGTAAAATCTGTGAATGAATTTAAGTACAACTGATATCATTTGTCATTATACTTCATTTGGACTTAACAAGTTAAATTGGCATGCTCCTTCGACACATCAAAACAAAAATGTAGCAGTCTAATTTTTTTAATCATAAAAAGTGGAACTGGAATTTTCACACCCAAACATTTCAATAAAAAAAAAAACTCAGTAAGATACTAACATGGATGCTGGATGAAATTTCATTGGTCAGTGCTGTATGAAGTACAACCACTGGTTCCCTTGGCATGCTATTGTGTGTGAAGATGTAACATCTCCTGTATGGACCTACTCTTCTCTTGATGTCTTCCCAAGTCTTGATTTTGTGTACTGCTTCATAATTAGACACCTTTGAAATTGAATACAAAATGTAATTATCATTAAAGCTCTAGTAATGCAAGGGTCACTGACACACAAACTGGGACTTCTGTGTGAAATTTCATCAATGGTTTTGTCACATTCACTGAGGTACTCACCATTTTATACTTTCCACAAAGGCATCCTACATTGTGATTTCATCACCAGTTGTGATAACCATTGTAAATCTAATCCGTAGTTCACCTGTTGGCTAAATTCTGGTTTAAGTGAGGTTTTTATCTCTTGGTATACACTGTCACGAGTGGAGTGAGTGCAATTAAGGGGATTGCTACAGAGCGGGTGTAGAGTAAGAAGGGCTCACGGCAGACAGGTAGGGAAAGACGTGAAAGGAAGAGAGTAAAATTAACGCACGAAGACAAGTAAGGAAAGCATGCATGTTATGAGTAGTGGGGGGTCTGAATGAGGCGAAAGCGCTGTATTACTATCACTGCAAGTTAGAAGGTCCTACTGAACGGACGCTAGTAAGAGCCCAGCGGGCGGACATAAGGGGAGCAGTCAAGAGACCAGTGAGAGAGTTTTTCCAGTGATGACTGGTAGGTAGAACGTTGATTGATAATTATGATTGATGTATTATATTATATTCGTCTATTACCATGATGTAAATAAGTATATGTGAGGAATGTGGAAGTCCTTGATATTGGATATAGCAATGTGCGCCATGAGCGATAGATGAAAGTGAGTTCATGGATTTGTAGCGCGAGTGAGTAGTGTGTACTCCGATGGAGGTGTGTTACCGTAAGATGTGTGGTGAGTGAAATGTGAACTATTGTGTGTACGCTTCAAGGGTTGTAAGGAGAGGTGGAGTGAATAGAAATGGTATGGCATTATACCAATGTAATGTTATTCTTGTAGGTGTCGGGGACGGGCCGCAGAGCCACCTCGATGAGCACAGGGGATAGGCCAGCATAGGGCCGGGGGCCACACATAGGCCAAGAGTGAGGCTGTCAGTGCAGGACAGTAGAGGCACATAAAGTCGTGGCAGTCAGGCCACGGACAGGGATGTAGATATGAGCGTGAATGTGATAATGTACTATTGCCATGTTGATGGGCTAGGAACTAATAATGTACTATTGCCATGTTGAGGGGCTATTGAAATGATAATGTGTTATTCCCCTGCTGAGGTGCTAGGGGAGTGCTAAGGTGTATGACAATAGGAAGGTGATATTGAGAGACTGCGGTGCCAGTGAATTATTAATGTGCTATTAAGACCCTGAGGGGAGAGGCTGAGGCCGAAGTGCCTTTAGGAGTAACTACCGGGTTGTGGATCCGAGGGAGAGTGCATGTGAGAATAAGGCCGTTGTACGGCAGTTAATTTCAATAATATAATGTATGTAATTGCGCTATTATCTGTATAATTATGTTTAATAAATGTGTGAGTCTGATGGGTTGTTCTGTTAAGTGTTAAACTTGTTTGTTCGTGATTGTTGTCCTGTCATAACTTATTACATCTCCCAGTCTGGGATTTGTGACATACATAATATAGCATTTGAAGACAGATACCAAAATCTTTACAAACATAATGATTGTCACTCACACCTGAAGCATAACACGAACACCAAAGTTAGGCTGAGTTTATCTTATTCATTCCATATTAAAACAGAACAAGAAATTAGGAAATTACAAGTTCTGGCACATGTCAAATGAAGTCTCTGAGAAAAGTTAAATGGACACAATGATGAGAAAAGTAGTTTCAAATACCTTCTGAACCAGATCACAGGGAGAATTCCAGGTAATTCGCTCAAGATTTAGAAACCCCACTGTAAACCATAGCATCAGTAATTCTCGTAATGCACTGTTCAGTTCTTGTAGAAGTACCCCATCCAGTTCACAATTACTACTCTGCTTCAAGTTCTAATTCATGACATAAGAAAAAAGGACATCAACTTATCAATGTAGTGTCCAGAAAATTGAAACTGCTTGGAGAAAACAAAACAAAACAAGAAAACAACATAGACTTTTCTATGTGCTCATTTTTTTTTTTCAGGCAATGGTGATTTGTTCACTACAAGTGTTACTGCACATGAATTTTCTGAAAATGCTAAATGGGCCATATGGCCTTTAAGCTTTCCAATTACTCCTCTCCATCATGGGAAAGAAAGTCCTAATTAAACTTCAATCCAGCTACAAACAATCAGGTGCAGAACATGCTACTTACCAATACATCTGCTCTGAGATCAACTAAAAATTTGACTCCCCCATTAACTCTGCCAAGGTGAGTGAAGAAAGCTTTATATTTTGGCCTCAAAGCTGAACGCAATCTTTCTGATGCCGCTAGTAGGCCGGCTTCACCTTTATCCTGCCATTATAGAATTACAGGTCTGAAGGAATATGATTATATGAGACAACTAATACTTGGTATTAAACAATATTATTTGAAAACTGAATTAGTGTGACTGAAAGGTGTGGAAAAAACTACAATAATTAATTTTCTGCCACAGAACATACAAAAGCGAGTTTGAAACCAAGGTACCCACATATATATTAAACACATGTATGTACCCATTTACTGGCCATCTTAATTCCTCAGGCAATAGTTGGATACACAGGGAAAAAGATAATTTAACTCATTTATTATAAAATAGTGCTATGTCAAGTTTCAAACAAATATTATTTAAGTGAGAATGTTTTATATCTGTATTCAGTGAAATGTGTGGGTTCATATCATAGAACAGAAAGCCTGCAAAATCTCAGTTTAAATGATAGTATGGTCACCTTACTAAATGTATCATAACCATTCCACAGTTCTGTTTCATCACTTAATGAATTCTGCACGTAATGTTAAAAAGCCTTCACCATCTAAAATCAACCGAGGTGCAAACTGCCCAGAGATGGTTAATGCATTTCTGGACCCTACATACCCTTGAGGCCAAGATGTTGTTTGCCACAGTCAAAACTGAATCCTTATCCATGCCATAATCTTTGGCTAGCTGACAAAGGAACTTGCTCTTTTGATCATGCTGCAAACCTTTGTAGTGAGTCATGAAGCTGTCACATTTTGCCTGAATAAGCCATGATGAAAATGACACAGAAACATGCAATTTCATAAAATTTAATGGTACGTCATTGACCAACAAAACCATTTCATTTTTAAACTTCATTCTAATGATACGATGCAACAATTCCTTACTTCTTGTTTTTATTCAAATCTGGTGTGAAAGTTATGAAAATGCATAATTTTGTCAATGTTTGTTCCAGTTATGAGCTATTTTATTTATGAGCCAAGCAGAAGAAGGTGGCAAATCACATAAAATGATTGTAAAGGCAAAGTGTTAAAAAGGCATGCACTGATAATATTGAGCCTATGACCTGTGGTCAACATTATAAACTCATACAAATGTGATTCTTGGCCTTTATTATAAACAAAAATCCTTCCCAGACCCCAAACTAACAAACTGAAAGGACTTTACCTCAGAGGTTAGCAGGCCAGTGTCAATATCTGAAAAAACTGGCCCAAGAAAATTGTGAATTCCGCTTGCACCATTCATTACAGGATAGTATGGTCGCATGGCAGAACAACTCATCAGATTCTGAGGTTGAAAAACCTGTCAAAAAGGAAACAGAACATAAACATAACAGCTACATTTACATTATATAAACTTTCTTTCCTGATTTTGTACAATATAAGGTGTTTTATAGCTGACGGTGTAGTAAGACATCTGCTACTTAACAACTGAGAAGGCTCTGTTCAGCTCTAACAATGAAGAAGAGTGTAATTTTTTGTTCTTCTTCATGTAAGTTATAAAGACAGTTCACTTAATGACTACTGCCAATTACATATATGAAACATGATCACTGAGTAATAAAATGAAAGTTGTATAATTTTACATACATATCTTTTTTTGTAATAAGAAAACTGCCACAAATAGTTATATAAGTTGATGTCCATGTTTTCATCACTTCTTGTAATTTATACATTTAACTAATATAATATCTTATGACAGGATGAATACCCAATGGTTTACTCTGCATCCTTTTGGGGAATTTTCACATAAATCTTGACACAGGTTCTGTCCTAAGAGCAGCACAAAGATAATGATCAGCTTCATCAATGCCTGACAAAGATTCATCACCATGAACATACTGGTAAGGGACCTTCACATATTATGTCATCAAAAATTGACTAATTTTGACCCCCCTTCCCCCCCTTTTTCATTACATATCATCAAATCGCAACCCCCCCCCCCCCCCCCCATTTGATGACGTAATCAAAACTTGACAAATATCAACTAAAAATACCTGTATAGTGCTGTTTGCTATTTATTTTAATTCAAACTAACAGATTAATAAAATCATATCAATAAGAGCTTTTATATAGCGCTTAATATCCACTAATGCTCTAAGTGCTTTTAATACAAGGTGTCCCTGACAGGCTGATTCAACCATTTAATACCATCTCAACTCAAATTTGAGCTATATATGTGTTCTTCTTTATCAATTTTACCAAACCACATTGATGACATCATCTTTGGACTCAACACCCCCTCCCCCATGTCACCACTTGTCATCATTCAAGAGACCCCCCCCCCCCCACCTTATGTGATGACATAATAATGTGAACAGTCCCTAAGTGGTAGCTCCACAGTTCATTTCTTGGGACAGGATAAGATGATCTGGTTTGCAAACATTAGTTCTCCATTGCAAAATTACTAATGAGCCATCACTTTCCATGAAGTTCATAAAGTTCTTCATTCCACTGAGCATAACATGAGACCATGGCTTAGTCCATTTCATGTTTTAAGCAGCATTTTAATATTTATATAGGTCTATTGACTACAGTTATTGAAACAACCTATCTTGGTTTTCCCTAAAATCACGCCTTACAATTTCTTCCAAGGATAGAAAGGATGGATTTATAAATCTTAAATTCCATTACTTTGTAATCTGTAGGCCTCCCTATCAATATCATTGCAAACTTGTTCCATCACTCTCAACCTGGGCTATGCCTTTAAATATCATATGATGACATTTTTAGGTATTTTTCACTCACATGCCTGTGAACTTCTACACCAATAGTAATATTGGCTACTCATAATTATTAGATCTAGATCTAGGTAGATTCTAGATCTAGTCTAGTCTAGATCTAATTCATGAGTGAATTGTTGTTCCCATGTGGAATTAATGGATCCAGAATCTAGACTAGATCTAGATCTAGATTTAGATCTTAGCCTTACAACCGCAGTTAAAGTTCATTCAAAGACGTGAATTACCCTGCTAATTTGTTTCATTCGTCTTGCTGCATCCATTGCTAGTCTTGGCAGAAACAGAGGCATTATTCCGTCGACAACTGAAAGCCGATACAAAGATGCACAAGATTCGTCACGAACACTTTATCAGAAGGCAAAATTATAAATTCGAGCTGTGCAATGCATAGACTCCAATCGCACTATGCCAAAAAATCTAGACTAGGTCTAGATTATCTTTCCCGGAATCGCATCGTGCAAATTTTAAGGCAAAAGATGGACAAAACCGGGCGAAATTTACATCACGATATCCTTCGCTTGAATCAACCTTCTGGTCTTTCTTATTAGCCTACATCGAAAGTATTCAGGTGTCAGACCTGCTGAGATTGCCCTTTGGCTTTTGACCTCCGGACAATTTTGTTTCTTGTCTTTCACTTTTGGATTATAATTTTCATTTATACCGGATCCGGATAGACTGCGGCATAAACAAAACCATGTTGATGTCCTCTGTTATGAGGTAGCTTACGAAATCCGAAGTGGTAAGAATACTCGCGTAACTGTATTAAAACTAATAAAACTAATCTTTTTACCCTAGTGTCATCAGGATGTGGAACAACCTCCCGGCAGAAGTCCAAACACTATCGTCTGCAACGACTTTCGACAATGAATTTAAGAACATTATTATCCGTTGCAGCTACCATTGTAACTAAAGTGCGGGTTGTATTTCTGTGCACAATCTGGAAACCAAGAGATATTTATACCAGAGTTATATATACAAAAGAGTTTATACAACTAATTTATTTTTAAATGGTCTTAATATCTATGTAAGGTTTTACCCTGCTTTTAGCCTCGGAGGAGCGACGTTGAGTCGCATACTATAGAGCGGTTGGGGAATCGTCTTATAGACGGACCAACTACAAAAGAAGAAGAAGAAGAAAACTGAGGAATGTGGAAAAGATGTTTCTTCTTCTTCTTCTTCTTTTATAGTTGGTTCGTCTATAAGACAGTTCCCCAACTGCACTATAGTATACGCGACTCAACGTCGCTCCTCTGAGGCTAAAAACAGGGTAAAATCTTACATAGTCTATGTTAAGACCATTTAAAAATATATTAGTTGTATAAAGTCTTTTGTATATATAACTCTGGTATAAATATCTCTTGGTTTCCAGATTGTGCACAGAAATACAACCCGCACTTTAGTTACAATGGTAGCTGCAACGGATAATAATGTTCTTAAATTCATTGTCGAAAGTCGTTGCAGACGATAGTGTTTGGACTTCTGCCGGGAGGTTGTTCCACATCCTGATGACACTAGGGTAAAAAGAATAAAGATGGCTGTTAACCCGTGAGCTTGGGATGTTATATTTTATATTATTAAAAAATATTATTATATTAAAATAGATCTAGTATGACATTGATGCAATAGGTCTTATTTTTGCTGTAACACGTTTATAACAATCGGATTAGTTAAATAAAAGACACAAAGTTAAAATCAGTGGCCTCTCAAAGTCTCAATCTCAATTCTCATGGGTTTTCTTTCTTTGTTTTTGTTTTTTTAATTGGATCTACTCATCTAGCCTGGGAGGACTTCCGAATGCGTTTCATAGCTTTTATAACGTTATTGAACTTTACTCACTGTTATGCATTGTTTGAGACTTTTTTTTACCAATTATCACTTCATATTCACAATAACATTTGTAACACACTTGCCAAGAAAAACAGTATAATCCCAGAAAAAAGTCTGAAGTGAGACAAAATCCGCAAACAGGTGCCATTTTGAAACTTGCTGGGGAGAGGTCACGGTAACAGAATTTACCAAAAGCGCAACTGGCGAAGGTTTGCTGAAACAAAACTTGATATATGGTGTTCAGGAATTTAAACTCACAACACATGGAATGGTCAGATGGACCTGGGGGCGTGAGGGTCTAGTCAGTTTGTATCAATGGGCGGTAGTCAGATTGACTAATCAGGCGGAAAGGGGCTGGGGTAGCCATTGGCGATCGACGGACACTCATGTAGGCCCTGTATTAGCTCAGATCATGCAATCTCCCAGCAGCTGAAATCGGATTGTTTTGCTACTAAGCCGATTCATAATTTTTAAAAACTATGCAAATTAACGGGAGGTCTTCCCCCCGTCCGCGCCACTTACCAAAAAGTTAACAAACATAATATGATTAAGATACAAGCTTTTAAAAACAACCTGCATTGGAATGGTCAGATGGACCTGGGGGCATGAGGGTCTAGTCAGTTTGTATCAATGGGCGGTAGTCAGATTGACTAATCAGGCGAAAAGGGGCTGGGGTAGCCATTGGCGATCGACGTACACTCATCTGTATTAGCTCAGATCTGTATTAGCTCAGATCATGCAATCTCCCAGCAGCTGAAATCGGATTGTTTTGCTACTAAGCCGATTCATAATTTTTAAAAACTATGCAAATTAACGGGAGGTCTTCCCCCCGTCCGCGCCACTTACCAAAAAGTTAACAAACATAATATGATTAAGATACAAGCTTTTAAAAACAACCTGCATTGGAATGGTCAGATGGACCTGGGGGCATGAGGGTCTAGTCAGTTTGTATCAGTGGGCGGTAGTCAGATTGACTAATCAGGCGAAAAGGGGCTGGGGTAGTTGTGTTTTCTTGACTGGCGCGGACGGGCGGAAGACCTTCCAAATTAACAAGGTCGGTAACTTTCCCTAATTTAGGTCAAGGGTGCAGTATGTGAGTATTTCAGTATTAGTAAATGACTAACGTCAAGCTGTTAACACACCTGCGTGGCGAAATGGTTAATAAGACGTGTGATTTTGGAGCGAAAGGGTGTGGGTGCGGATCCGAGTATTGTCATGATATGATTTATAATAATTATGTATGTGTTCACTTTCAGATGATTCTTACGCAGAGAAATTGAGATGACATGGAAGTAAGATAGAAAGGGGAGAGAGATAGAGAAAGCGAAGCATGCCATGAAGTATTTCTTTGTCTTTCTTTAGAAAACCCCCCCAAAAATACCTAGCCCCTTTTTTTATTTGAACCCCTCAAAACAAACCCTCTTTAGCATGTATGGAACGCATTCGGAAGTCCTTCCTCTAGCCTAGAGTCCAGATCTATTTAAACCGTGCTTATTTGCAGACATCTGTGAATAAGATCCTGATCTGATTCGCACATGGGCATTTTGTTGGTTTTGTGATGTCTGCTATGGAAGAGTTCCTCCAGCCAATTGGGGTCTGCAGTAGCGCAATGGCTAGCATGTGCGGTCAGACCTGTAAAATTTCAGACTATTTTATGACGACAAAAAAAAAAGTCGCCTCGGAGTCAGATTTCCGACAATTTTGGTTTGAGCAAAAAATTCCGACCCAATCTTTCACAACGTCGTTTTTCCGATGCGGTACTAATATACTAATAATAAACCGGCGAACGTCGTGAAGGTAAGGCGGCGAAAATGGGTTACCTATTTACCACGAAACCCCACGGAATTTTTAATTTCAGTTCCTATTTTTTAAGTGTTGTCCGAAAAGTGAAAATGTAAGGATACATTGTTTTCATAATTATGGTTTATTTACCATAAAATATACATGTAGCAACTTTTTAAAACTAAAAGTTTGGCTGAGTTTTGGTGTTTTAAAAGAATAATTTGGCATTTTGTGTCGATGACCATCTGGCAATATTGTTCAATGGTCACCTCCTGTTGCTAACTGCGTTTGCAACAAAAGAGGAAATTTCCGATTTTCAATTTCATTCCGCATCTTTAGGTTCGCAACTAAAAAGCAGGTAAGCATATGTTGTACTTTTGTTCTATTACGGTATTATATTTACGAATTAAGCTTTTAATAACGCTATTTACTTTTTTGGGGGGATGTCATGTAAGATTTATCAACGAGCGTAGGAATTTGACTACCGAGCCTACAAGAAAGCCGAGATCTACAATCTGGATCTAGATTTTAGCAGAGAATCTACTAAATCTAGATTCTAGTCAATCTAGATTTCATATGAAGTTTAAATGTTGTACTTTCTTTCATTTTCATTGTTTTTCCTTTTTATTGTTTTGGAATTTTCCGTTAGACCCAATTTATTAGGAGGGGTTTTGTGGGGTTTTGCGGGGTTTCGCGGTAAATAGGTACTGGCGAAAATGTACGAATGCTATTGACTACGACGGCCATGTTTCGATATGCGGTACTCAATAATAAACAGGCGAATGTCGGAAAGGTAAAGCAGCGAAAATGTAAGAATGCTATTGTCTACGACGGCCATGTTGCGGAGCACGCATGCGCACTGGGTTGCTATTGAGCTTCTGGGCGAAACAAAGATTCACATGCCTATTCTTGCTGCGCTGCTATGGTACAGAAAAAATTTCAGACTATTTTGTCACCAGCCACTTACAGGTCTGTGCAGTTATCAGCTGGAGACTATGGGTTCAATCCCTTGCCAAATAATTTTTTTTTTATTTGAAACCTAGTAAGTAGTATTGAGTTGCTCTTTATTGGGAATCCTTTTTTTTTTTCTAAGGATTTTGCAAAATTGACTTCATGGGGAAACTGATAATACTACTTACTAGACTAGACTAGAGTGCTCCAAATTACCTCTTTTATTATAATTTATTCCATTCATTTTATTTATTCCTTTTCATTGAACGGGACAGTTGCCAGTTAGAAATAAAAATGGAAATCAAATTTTAAACGTAAATGATTTCTTTTAGTCAGTGTGAATTCCCTCCAAAATTTCATCTCTCTCTACAGTAACTTAGATCTGTCCTATATCTACTGAATTTTGGGGGTCTTCTGCTTCAACCATTTTGCTGTGTTTTATTTTTTTTTTTTGTATGGAAGTTTAGTTCATTTTTATTTTCTTTGTCGGCCTTTCTCTGCGATTTCACACCTGACAAAATTTGCTAATAACTCCTGAAAAATAATTTTAAAAATTCCTTCTCACAATTTTATACTCTGGAGCAAAGCTATGATATCAGTGGGGGAAAAAGCAGAAAAAAAAAGGTTAAGCTCTTGCAGAGATTGGAACCCCCCTTACTTACCGACTCGGCAGGTGAGTTTACTTATTAGCATACCACCGGGGAATCTGAGTAAAAGCGTTGATATGCAGTGTCTCTCTAAATTCAATGCTATAGAGGACATGTCAACAAACAAGTATTTCTAAAAAAAAGACAATCTGGTGCATCGTTATCGCAAGAAACACCAAGCGTTACTCTGAATCCAGCCAGCCGTCTTACCAAGTGAAGAGCCTAATAATTATTCAACAGAAGAAGCCAGAATTGTGATCTAAAGAAGCACTTCTTAGTTAAAAATCACAAACCAAAAACCCATCAAAGAATAAGATTGTGATCTTTGCAGTCGTCTGCGAATAAGATCCAGGTCTTATTCGCAGAAGTCTGTGAATAAGCGTGGCCCTGTTTAAAACAAAGGATAAAACCATTTCCAATAGGTCCAGAAGATCTAGTTCTAGGTTCTGTGACCTGATAGATTCTAGAGCCTACCTTGTTAAAGTCTCAAGTCATTTCCAGCTATTTTGAGATCTAAATCTGCTGCTTAGAGCATGCTTACATTTTAAATTCTTTTCACTACAGTGGTGGACTATAAGGGGCTGGGAAATTGTGTGATATAAATTATTAGATCTAATTATTCATGATTGATTCAAGGACTGGAAGTGGAGTGACTCAATTTGCAGATCATGTACAGGTTAGTGCAGTGTTGTAATTAATTAATTTATTTTTACAGATGATAAGACAACTTTGCCGAATAAGTATGGCCAGGGCAATCATATTAAGACGTGGTGACAGATTTGCAGGTGCCCTCTGCCTCCAGTGTGCAGTGCTGCAAAGAACATTGCGATTATGTCACTCAGTTACATGCACTGAATTCACACAGAAACGAGTCAAAACTGACGGACAGAAGTCTCCAAATTCGTTGTTGTTAGCAGGAGCTCATCTGAATGCATCAAGTTCTCGGAGGAAAGGTTACAGAGTTAATGTGCTTGGAGAACAGAAAAGTTTCAGTAAAGCTGTGTCTGATGCAGAGAAAATCGTTGGCTACCCAACATCATTTCTTAGTCTGAGATGTTTACTCTCAGATGAGCTGTCCAATATTGCTCTTCACATGAGGAAACTTGTGGGCACAAAGCATCCATTGCTCAAAACTGCCAGGTGAGAGAGTTACTGGCCAGTATTGGTATTGGCCAGTAAAGCCTGTGTGCTTGTTTTCTTTTATATTATATGTATTTATTTTTCATTAAAAAATCTTTTCACCTTTTTTTTTCTGTTATGCTTGGTTATATATTACATTACATTCATTATTACTTTATTAGTAGAATTAGCTGAGATACCCGCTGTTGCCCGGGATGAACATGTTTTGGGGTATCTGTTATAACATTCTCATAGTTACAGCAGTAACAAAAGGATTCCCCTTTACCACAGTCAGACAAACAAAATTACACAGAAAGTAGATAGTTTCATTGCATCAATCTCCATATTATATACTTATTTAGACTAAGTAAGAGACCCGCAGACCAAATTAAAAAATTTACCATGTTCAACAGTTACCTGCTAGCTAGAGTTATTAAATGGCAAGAAAAAAAAAAAAGTACTTGGGCTTAATTCATGCTGGATGAGGCATTAAAAAACGTGAAGGAACAAACCCAAGATTTTAAAGCAAATTGAAAGAAAAAAGGAAAAAAAGAAATATATATAACCCCTGCAATCTCAAGAATCTTATGTTCAGAATGACAGAAATCATGTGGGAAGTTTACATGTGCATTTGAGGAGTAGCTTGTACCCTCACAATTTTTTATATCAATTCATAATAATAATTACTTGTAGCCATCACTTGCAAGAATATTTCATTGTCTTTAGACCAATTAATTGGTCAGCTTACCAACCCCCGGCCCCTTTCACATCGTTACCCCCATTGTAGTTATCCCCACCTCTTCAATAAAGAAAGGCGGGGAAGGGGATGAAAATAAAGTTGCACCAGCAGTGTGTGCATGGTGCATTTTTTTAAATGTTTGTAAATTATATTATATTCCCTCCCCACGGAAAAAATTCTTGTATAGGAAGGGGTAAAATTATCCATTTAAGCAATGAAATTTCAATGACACCATTGACGTTACCAACGCCAACGTAAGTGAAGGCTTAGGTTGAAGTGCAGAGCTATTGGGGTGAACTGGGCAAGGGAGAATGATTCAAGCCGGGGAGATCACTCGCAAAGTCTATATTGGCGAATAAAAAAAAATCCTACAGGAAATTTTATTAGTCAGTGCTGGCAAATAGTCACTGCGGAAATTTATTTGCTTGAAAGATTAAGTGAAAATTTATGTAATACCATGTACTATTGTGAATATCTAAAATTCGTATAAATATTGTATTTACTGTCATTGCTGAACAGTGCTAGGTGGTCAGCAGCATACCACATATATATGCTGCTATTAGTGACTGAGTTTGATGCCATTTTATAGTTTCTATTAGCACTCACTGAAGCAGCTCAAGTATAGCAAATTGCAGTTAGGTAACCATTGATACAGATTGACACAGTATGATGGGATCTGCAACAACGCCCAATTCAGAATCAGAATGGATAAGCACAAAGCATACATTTATAAAAATGTGTCCAAAATACTTGTTAGTGAAAGAAGTGATGTGAGTGAAGGAATTTTTATGCAGACTTTGAGAGGAATTTTGTCCACAGTGAATTCAAACTGGACATTAATTGTAGTACTGCTGTGTTACATGGCTTTTAATTTTAAGCAAGCTATTTTTACACTGTCATAAATTGATGCTAAAAATTTACAATAGGAGATGAATTATCATTATTATCCACAGAGGTATGATATTTGATGTGAAACATAATCTCCAAATGAGGGGACTTCTCGTCATGCTAATTTCAAAGGCAGCAGGGCCAAACCCAGATGCTGGATGTACAGAACAGGAAATGGTCAGTGGAGTTTATCCGAGGTAAATCATACTTCTTGAAGTAAAAACCTCTGGTCACAGTTTATCATACTTTGAAAGTGAGTAACTGGCTGAGTGTGGAACATTACTATTTGTTGAATCATATGCTGCTTGCTGCTTGTTTAATGTTAACAAGCAGCGTATATATATATAGTTTACTTCAATATTGTGGGGGGTAATGTGCTGTGTCGCTTTAATCAAGCTTGGTCTTAGGAAGAAGAGAAAGCCGTTATTCCTACTTTTGGCCACTGTAATAATGAGTTCTTGCAGTGGAACTTCAATTTAGAAAAAAAAAAAAATGACTAAAGTTCAAAGTGAAGAAAGTCCTTAGCATTTTACACCTTTAGTTTTACTACAAAGCCGAAGTGAACTTGGGTACTTGTAAGAAAGAAAAAAAAGTATGTGCCATAAAAAGTATTTACTTCCTCCATTATTACAGAATTTTGAGCAAGAAACTGCTTTGTGTGAAACCTTATTTATTGAGGTGTTATAACAGTGCTATAGAGCATAGTAAACTGTTCCTTTCAGTGTTGTTAAGAAAGAAGAGCAGAAGAGGGGGGGGGGGGGGTACTATGAGATGCATGCATTTCATGCTAATAAAAAATCTTTATGAGATCTATTTTATATTATAGATATCCTTTGCATTAATTATAAAATATGAATAACGACATACAATAGCAAATAATCAGAGACGCCTTTCAGCATTTTGTGGCAGTGGAAATTTATCAGTGACAAAGATAAGAACAATCTAAAGTTGTGAGTTGCACTAACTGCTATTGCTAACAAGGCATTTCCATATGAAATAAATATAATAACATGCAAAAGTGTAGAATATCTGGGTCTCATGACTCCCATAAGAAACATTTCATCAGTATTCTTTTGTTGTTTCTGGATTATAACTCAGTGGGGAGTTTTCATTTTCACCCCTCATTTTCATTTTCACCCCTCATCTTTGGTTTCTATCATAGTCAGCGTTCACTAGCAGAGATCACTGAAGTCATCTATACAGCCAGCCTCATACATAAAGGTGTTGTCAATCTGGATGAGCTGGTACCAGAAGATGGACCCCCTTTAGACATGGAATTTGGCAACAAGATGGCAGTACTGAGTGGGGACTATTTGTTAGCCTCAGCATGTGTTGGCTTGACCAAGCTAGGTAATCCAAGTGTAAGTATTGTGTTTTCTGATGTGCAATTTTGAAGACTTAAACAATACAGCAGTGAAGAAAACATATATCCCCTCACAGTAAATCCAGACTTAGGTCTGATAAATTATTGGCATGAAAGTGATAACAAAATCACATGATTCCTTTTAATGTTACAGAAAAACAGATATAAAAATATGTAGTTATGTATACTGGCATGTACCTATACATTAGAAGATACGGCTTTTGAAGTTTTGCAACAGTGTGAGCAAATCAAATCTAAAAACGTTTGCTCTTTTTAATTTTCAGCTTAATGACAGACCACTCAATTTTTTTTATGTGTTTCACTTATAATTTTGTACTCCACCAGGTTGTAGAAGAAGTGGCTACTTCAATAGGGGACTTAATCACAGCAGAATTCACCAACTATACAGATGCAAGCGGTCGACCAAGTATACCAGAAAATTGCACAGGTCTCTCTGATTGGCTTAGACAGACTTACTTGTCAGCAGGCAGTCTATTGGCCAAAAGCTGTCAGTGTGCTATGACACTGGCAGGTCATTCCCAGTATTATGAGGACAAGGCTTTTGCTTTTGGAGAGAACATCACTATTGCTCAGCAGGTAAGTTTGTGACAGTGCCTCATTTTATGTTTGTTTCAGTGTTAATAGTGGAGGAAAGGAAGGGTGGACTGCCTTATATTTTCAAGTAACAGAAATTGTAGAAATTGCTTGAAAAAAGTAAGTCAAAGTAAGCAGTGCAACGATTGAAATGAAACCAAAACAGAAAATGTGTCATTGAAATCATGGTATGGACAAGAGAGATCCTTTGTTAGAGTAGGCAAGCAGTCTTGGATTGATCATCAGATTTTGCATTGTTTTAAAGTGTGGAAGATTTTCTTTACCAGAAGTGGTCTTATTGAATGTCATTTTTTCATTGCTATACTGTATTTTCTGTATTAAATCTAAAGGATTTGGATTATTTTTAAAGACTTCTAATAAAAATTGATTTTTAAGACATCTATCGATTCATCCTACTTTGAGCTACTCATAGATTGTGATGTTCAGTTGAGTATCCGGATCTTGAAAAGTTGTGAAGGAAATCCACAGTTACACAAGATTTTATTTTCTGTTGAATAATCATTCGGAACAATTTATCCATAAACTGGCTCTATAAAGACCTAGCTTATTCCATTGCTTTTCAGCTCCAAAAGTTTCATGTCTGTATGTTCAGCCATTTTTTCAAAAGGTGAAAATATAGCCTCCCAACTACCAAATTATAATAGTAGATACACAGCATAGCATTTCCAGTTTTGCTAGACTACTTGTACTGTCAGAAGTTATTACTTTAGTTGGTGATAACATTTTGCCTTTTTTTTTAAAAAACAGTAAGACACCAAATGTTTCATGGGATGGTCGACTTGAGTGTATGCTCCATGAGCAGGAGATAGTCTAATGCAATGAATCAGCCTTCCCTTTATGAACAACACTGGTTATCTAACCACCATGTGCAACAGTGCTACTTGAATCCATCTCCAAACATGATAAAGTGTTTCTTTTCACCTCTTCAGCTTTGTAAAGAAATGATGCCCTTTATCAAAAAAGAGGAGTTATCAAGTTTAACTTTGACCTCAGCACCCATCTTCTTGTATCAAGAAGTGGCTACTCCAGAAGAATTTGAGCATTTAGAGAAGCTATGGCATGGGGGACAAGCCAATTATAACAAGGTATGAGTTTGTAGACCTGTTATGTTTTCTTGAAAAATATTTTTTTCAATTTGAAATGCCATATTTTCCCTGATGCTTTCTTTTGCCATTTCTCCACTCATTACCTCACCCAATCTTTCCTTGGTCAATTTTTTTTTTCCAATTGGGAGAACATCATCTTTATGAAGAAATCTTTAGTTTACATGTAAATAAGCTTGGCCCCTTATAACCTTAATTGCTGGCCT
The DNA here is from genome assembly GCA_963931925.1 of Onchidella celtica. NCBI lineage: Eukaryota > Metazoa > Mollusca > Gastropoda > Systellommatophora > Onchidiidae > Onchidella > Onchidella celtica. The sequence goes on along the minus strand of OZ007570.1, from coordinate 40,335,381 downwards.
AGTCAGAACTGGTAGCAATTCTTGTCAAATTACATTCATTTATTACCTGAAGACCTCAGAGGAAGAACAAACACAGACACCAAAAATGTGAGACCGATAATAACAGTCTACAACTTTCCTTTTTGCAAATGAAAATGTGATTTCTAAAATTTTGTGATTGCAGCTACCTTTTCAAAACTCTGGTTTTGCAGAGGCGAGGCTGGTGAACCAAGCAATTGGAAGAGGGCTGGGGGATGTAAAAGTGAACAAAACTTATTTTTATGGTGTCTGTGGTTGTTTTCTCTGTGGTATCCACTTGTTTTCCTATTGCTATTCATTATGAATTACTATTGCTCTTCCCATGTATTTCTGCAGATTGTATCTTTGGTGCTGGCAAAAGGAGTCCTGGATAAGTGTAAAGATCTCTGTGCGAAATACAGGGATAAAGCCATAGCATCCTTGGACTGTTTCTCAGATTCAGATGCAAAAGCAGCCTTAATTAATATGGTCACAGCAGTTAGTCATATCAGATAACAGACAATAAAAACATAGCTCAAGATCTAATTACCAGTACATCTCGAAACCCCAGACATAGTCAGAGTGGCAATCTGATCAGTAGGTTTACAAAAGGTTTACATGTTTACAAAAGCTTTACTGTGGGCAAGAACATTGTCAGAGCTGACCTGACAAGGAGTAAGGCCACAATCAGAATGTATTTCCTATATCATTTACACTCATAGTTTTTAATCACAGCCAAGTACCAACCCCTGTATTGAATATCAGTGGGTTGTACCGACAGAATTCAGTCGGTTTCACTGGGAGGTTTTGGTAGAATGCCATTGCTTTTCCTGTTCTCAACATTTGGAGTGCACTCTATTGTTTTTTCCAAGGAGGTTGTGAAACTGATCAAGTTGCTACCCTTTCAATATTCATACCCCAAAAACTACAAGCTCTGATTGTTATTTTTAGTGCAGTGGAACCCACTTAAACTGAAAGTGGACAATAAGAAAATTCGTTTTAACTGAAAGAGTTTCTTGGTCCCGGCATAATCCTTCTTTATTTCTTGTGCCTCTGCACCTCTTTATACACTAAGAAAATCGTAATACTAGTACCTTTTAACTGAAAGATGCTCTTTCATTTACTGGTTCGAGCGAGGGTGCAAAAAAACTCGAAATATTCCATTGCTTTTGATGTGAAACAGATTATTCCGACCTTGTTCCATTTCATGTTGACACTGCAGGACTACTGAATGGGGATGAAAGGGAGGAGGGCGTAAGCTACAGTGCGGCGAGAAGATCAAAGACACGTGATCGGCAAGCAGCTTACCGCCCGTCACTCTCTCCTCATTACACCTTTCCGTGGACTGTTGCTAAATGGTCATCCGTCGTCTGCAGTACATTCACTAACAGTACTTGTCAAGTAGTTAATTTACAACTTGTTGATTACCGCCCAATGTTTTGGCAGTTCTCTGAGACTACCATACACATGTATGCTTATTCAACATTAATTTTCCTTCTCCGACATGTGGTTGTTTCCGAAACGCGCCAGTGCTTTTGAATTAAAAAAAAAACATTTGCTGCTTGACTCTGGGTCGGACAAAATGTCCAGACAAACAGGAAAAAGGTGGACTTTCGTAGTTAGATACAGTACATCAAGGGAGGTAATAAAGTGAAATTACCTAGGTGTCTCATTTTGATTATTTTTATGAGACTGAAAATTGTGATTTTACACTGATTACTCTGTATCCGAAATACTTTTAATACAAAAAACAAATTATTGTTGGTCCCCTGAATTTTGGTTTAAGCTGGCTAACACAGTCTAGTGCTTACCTACATTGTCAATTTGATTGTTCTTTCTTTAATGCTGACCAAATTACTTTACTCTTTCCCCAAGGCACAATGCACACTGCATTGCATGCTTCCCTAGCACTAGCAGCAGCCAGTATAGCGCAGCCTGTGTTGTGACATTGTAAGAGTATTCCTTGACCACTGTAATGGAACATTTTAACATCCTGTGACGTTGAACTTTAAGGGGGGGTGCGGGTCCTGAAGGCGATTTTTGTTATTATGAGAAATAGACAATTTTGACTATTATAATCGAATTCAGGATGTCTGAATTAGCAGAACAAAAATGTAAAAAAAATTGTTTGTCATATTGTTGCCAAGGAAGCGCCGCCATCTTGGATTTTGAGTCCACAAAAAGCACCAAATTCAATATAGATAGGCTTCGCCAAATTTTACTGCATTTATTTGAAACTTCCCTTATGTCTTATTCAATCCAATTAAAAACTTTATACAGAAGGGAATTTTGAAATCTCTGACAGATCTTTTGTTATAAATTTTTGAAAATGGTATGTAGCAGAATTCCATTTTTTCTTATTTTCCATCACAAAAAAATTCAACCGAAAAAAAATATGAAAAGTTAAACAAATCTCCTTCGGTATGAATTTTTTTATTTGTTCAAACATGTTGTTAGCCAAATTTTATACCAATTGGTCGATAAATAAAAAAAATAGTTCACAAATCACTGATCAAAAGTGCAATTTCGAGAAAATCGAATTTGAAAGTTTTTTTCGATAAAAATGTTATTGAAACGTGTTACACATGGCTAAAGTCATCATTACTGGTTTTCTGAGCCTCAACAATGATTTCCAAACCACCAAAGGCTTATGACAGATGTGTACGGAGGAGTAGGGGTTTTGATAGCGACACTAAGATGTTATTTAGGGCTACTTTTGGAGCCCAATGGCAAGATTCTTGTGCCTTTTTCTTGACCCCCCACCTCACTAAAAGGCATATTTCAGGGTTATAAACATTCAAAATTGACATTTGGTTAGTAAAATAGTGTTCCTAAATGGATAAACAAACCGAAAAGTACAAAATGGTAATATCGGTATTTTTAAGGATAATTTCGATTTCAGGACCCTTAAAAATAGAATTCTTGGTAAAGCTTCCTTTGTCCTGTCGTGTCCAACAATACCACATATGTGATAAGTGTGTAGTTTGGACAGCTATGGTGTAGTAAGGCGATCTTTGTTTGCAAATGTGGAATACAGTATGGTGTGTAACCCCAGAAAGTGCTCCGGCCAGACGTGGAATGCTGGCCCGTAGGGAAAGAGTTAATTTATCCTGTGACCCCATGTATTTGGCAAAACAATTGTCCAGTAATTAATTATTATGATACTGTGAATTAATCATATTGTTGATTATGTGATATGAAGGAAAAAGATCTTTTCTCAAACAGTGCTTGCTGTTTTGAAAAAATATCCTGCGTTTTGTTAGTGGTCAGGCACCCAATGTAGTCTTCTTTTAAAGTGACGAGGTGAAGATCTGAGTGTCCAGAACCCAGAAACTTAGCAAGAATTTGTGGCCAAGACACAGTGAAACACTTGTAATATACATACATTGTACTTATAGGGAAAAGGTAAAACCCACACAAAAAGTGCTGAAGACACAGCCAGCTATTCAAAACCCAGACTTTAAGAAGTTTTAATAGCCAATTGGAGAAATTTTACTAATGGCCAAAAGAATATAAAACAAAACACCACGATTGTCAGTTTCAAGATGTTTGATGAATATTTTTATCATTATCTTCCCAACCAAAGTGTTAAATCTTGTGGTATATTGTGATAAGTAACATTAACCGATTACTGCTGCAAACCAAAAATAAATAAAAAATTTAGAGAGAAGATATGAATTATGTGTTCTGATAGAAATTTTGCATTTTGATTTTGTGAATGGAAAGTGAGTAGAATTAGTGGTTGTTGTTGCCACTTCAAACTATGAATGAGAGAAAATGTGGAGTGAAAATTAAATGCTTTTTTCATTAAAAGTGCAGAAATGCCTGTGTTTATTTTATTTGTTTGTACTGTCGAGTCAAATCCTGGTCCATCAAACTACTGCCGCATGTAATGTGCAGAAAATTATTTCTCTTGTCTCATAATTTCAAATACTTCCCGTCATGGTAGGCCTTTGGACTACACTGTAAATAACTTCTCAGCCTTTGAGGAAATCATTATAGACCTACAGTGTATCCTTGTCTCTCTCAGGATAATTTTGATAGTTCCCATTATGGCAAATCTCCGGATTGTATAACTTCTCAGCAAGTGATAACTGATAAACTGAAGACACTTAACGGTCGGGGCACAAACCAAGGCTGGTTAAGGGCAGGGGTAAATGTAAGGTAATCTGCCTCTGGCCTGCTAACCCCAGCCAACCTCTTCAGAAGTCGGGAGGCCTTGCAATTATTGAAATCCTCTGAAAGAACAGAAACCACACCACACAACCGAGCTGTCAATACAATCATGTAGTCGGCAATTTCTCTTGGTTCATGCATTATGGGTGCCTACTCAGGTGTGAACATTGAATGAGAGTCACCCAGGCAATGGTATCCGGTCTTCGAGGAAATCTATCTCGATCTCCTAAAAAAGGACCAATAGTAAAAACAGCGTCGCGGAAGAGACGCATACGGACACGAGTGAGAGATTATGGTTATTGATGGGGGAGAGCGGTAGTCTTAATTTATAACCGGGATCGTCGAATTGGGGAAAATGTTTGTTTTCAATATTCTGTGACGTAAGATCTGCACAGGTGCCTACAATATGGGACTGCTAGTATCTGGAAAGTTATCCATGCATCTATCTGTTTGTCTGTCTAGTTGGTTATCTGTTTGCCCAATTATGTGCGCACACTATCAGTATACATGTATTCACCCGATTTTTTTCTGTGACGAGTCGTTTTAACTTTTAAGACAAATGCTATCGGGAGCAAATGATAAGTGGTACATATGTAAGCTTAGTGACATTTCTTAGTACATGTACTGCTACTATAGAAAAACGAGAAACCACAGTAAATGTAATTTTATTACTGTATTATTGTTTTTAAAATAATGCAGACCAGGCCTGTGCTAAACTATTTTGTAACAGTCAAATATAAATCATGAAAAACAAAAAACACCATTCATTCGGGTGCATACGGTTTCTCCACCCGTCCATTGTTCTCGGTTGCGTCATCAAAAATACTGTAAGAGTGTAAGGTTTCTCCACCCAAACCATCGTATCGAATATTTATTATATCTCATGAATGAGTAAGTGAATGTGAATGAATACAAAAAAATTTCTCTCTGTTACGGGCTGGGGATCGTCACATATTGTAAACTATTTTTCAATAGTTATATGTGGCCACATACCCTCACCCTAATCGAGTATCAACCAACACGGTATATAATATCGGTACTTGGGTGGAGAAACCTTGATTCAGGACGTTCAACATTTCAGCTGTTACGTCACAGGTGGAGAAACCTTGAGACCCCATTCATTCACGTTATGATGTCATCGCTGAAGGACCAAGAGACAGATTTAGATACAGCATAAAAACTTGAATTCTACTATGGCAGATGATGGCTTTATATGAGACTGTTACATTAATAATTACGCGTGTTTAATGGCCTGTTGAAGGAAACTATTGCATGCTACATAATTGACAATTTACTTGTCCTAGTCCTAGTGATGTAGAGGTCTTTAACGCTTTTTAGAAGGATTTTCATACTGCTTGGAATCTGATAACATTAATTGGGACATGCATTATCATTCATTGAAATCTGTGTGATGATTGGCTCACTGGTCTACGCTCGGCCCGGGGCTGATTTGCACTGGCCAGAGTAGACTATAGGGACACAACATGGTGCTATGGCAACAACGAATGTACCCAGGAATGGTTGGGGTGAAGTTAAACGGCATGGATAACGTTCTTGGATAAGACGATGATTATACAACACATGTCCCTGATTGCACTATCCTGTCTAAGCATAAGATGTACTAAAATTTCTAAAACAAATTTCGTGGGGATAAAGGGTTAATAACGTTGTGGTCCTTCAGTAAGTTGAAGTGTGCAACCCAAGCAGCATTTTGTATGCCCTACATCAACAAAAGCAGCATTTTGTATGCCCTACATCAACAAAACAAGCAATTGAAAACTAGACACTTACAAAGAATACCAGTACTAAGATTATCCGTGGTATAAAAATCTGTTTCAATTTAATTAAACTTCCTTATCTTAAATAATAATATGCATTGCCACATCTATGTTCACAGCTATAAAAATGCTGATCTACATAAGCGATAACGATATTGAAAAGATGATAAATGACGACCCATTAAAAATTTAATAAAACCAGCATTTTAAATCGGGATAACTAATGGTAAAAAAAAAATCAGTGATAAAAAACAAAATTAGTCATACATGTATAATATACATATAAGCTAGATCTACAAGCATTGGATCCTCTGATTAAGATAGATCCGAAAAATTGCTGGCCCGACTTATTTATTGTAAGAACTATCGCTCTTGATCCTATGCAAACAATCCACATGGTGATAGTAAATTGACAGGGAAATATTTTTTTGCATACGGTACATCGAAACTGAATTAAGACAGCGTTCATATCTTACTTCAAAGACGGTTCGCACATAACAGTCATTCTGAGAAGGCGCGAAGTAAAAAGAAAAAAAATGATACAAAAATCGTAGTACATGTAAAAACTAAAAGGATCTTAACTATTGGCACTCAATAATGAAATTATTAGATCACGACACTTACTGGAATTAAAACAAAAATGGGAAAATATTGTACTTACCGTGGAATATTAGCAGGTGGTATGTCCAGTGTTCCAGTGCATGCGCTCAGAAGGTTTGATGTGGTTTTCTACCAGCGTTACTGTCCCTGTGGTGGACAAACGACAGTTTCGCTTTGCCAAGAACTGGGCCATTTCCAGGAATTCTCGCCTTCCCACGGAAAGACAACTCTCTTCGAAACGATGAAGAGGGAAACTATCACTCTGGTGTGTGTCAACATCCTGATTGGCTACGCTACAACTGGGTGTAATGAGGGTGGGCAGATTGGTGGCTAGTAAATTGTATGCAGCATGACGAAATTGATCAATGAATGAAAACAGAATGTATTGCTATTATTATCATTATGTTTATGGTTGGCTGACTTTGTGTTTCGTAATGTGGACGTCCGGGTGGGGGGGGGGGGGGATTAGAGATTTTGCGCAATATTCGTTTTGTATTATGAGATAGATATGTGTATGTGATAGGAGAGAGAGAGGGAGAGGGGCAAAAGGCTGACTGTGGCTTTGTGGGATCGTAATACACAAAAAGAGCACACAAAAAAATCACCGTTCCTTGAAGTTGTAGTATAATTATTGGTTTTAATTACTTTTCAAGAGATCCAAAAAACTGTTTTATTTTAGCACAGCTGCGCTGTGTTTTAGAAGGTTTACTATTCGATCATTTTTCGGCCGAAGGGTCTATATAACCAAGATCGTTCGATGCGGTTTTTAATTGATGTTGAACATATAAAAACATCGATTTTCAGTCTTAGGGAACGGTGATGAAAGCTTAATGCATATATTTGATGTCGGCGGTGTTTAGGCTATGACAGTCATAAATCTACTGGTCCAATGACTTAATGTCACTATGGTTGATGGTTACGCTTTTCATCAGTGGACTTCAGACTAACTAAATTAACTTCCTCTTTTTTTTTTTTTGTCCTTTCGGAGAAAATTACAATGTAAAACTTTTTTATATTTGGGCTGGCCAGCAATGCAAAATTAATGTTAGTTACATGTATCTCTTCCCAACCAAGAACCCTACCTCAATTCAACGTAGATTTTCGTCGGATTGGTAGGATTACCATGGGGGAGGGGGGCGGGTTACGCTACATCAAAGCGGCATTGGCGGGATGTCGTAACCAGCGGATCTATGTAAAAGCGATGTCATTCCTTTGTGCAAACTTGGTGTCAATCCCATGCTTCGCATTTCCATAGGGTTACTGGCTTGGTTATATCAGAGAGTATGTAATAATAATAATAATAGTTCGTCCATCAGGTATGATGATGACCTTAACAACACCAGAGGAATAAAGAACAGAAATTGTTGAGAATTTCAACACATGGACAATAAAGAGAACTAAAGGACACAGAGGACAGAATGGAAAGACTGTTCTTTCATGACTTATGGCTTCTCATGTGACTGATAAGTCCTATTTTTGCCCTGCAGACCCTTCCGCATAAATGACAAGAGTGCTCCGTTGGTTCAGTACCACTGGGCCTTTTCTTGCGCCGTTCTCTTTTTTTGATAGCCTGCTGGACTCTGTCAGCTTCCCATGCTTTGCTGCCTCTGGTAAGGGCCGCCCTCCAATTTGCACGATCAAGCGAGAGCTTTTCCCACTCACTCACATCAATGGCAAAGGCCTTCAGTGATTGCTTGAGAGTGTCTTTGTAACGTCTCTTTGGGGCCCCAACATTCCTCGTTCCATTGGAGAGCTCAGAGAAGAAGATTTGCTTAGGGAGTCTGGAGTCGGGCATTCTGACAACATGTCCTGCCCAACGTAGCTGAATTTTTTTCAGGTGGCAGAAGATGCTCAATTCCTTGGCACGATTGAGGACCTCAGTGTCTGGAATTTTATCCTGCCATTTGATCCTTAGGATCTTTCTAAGGCAGGCCAGATGAAAGTGATTTAGCTTTCTGGCATGCGATTGGTACACTGTCCAGGTTTCAGCCCCATAGAGTAGGGTGGGAAGGACCACAGCATTGTACACTTTCAGCTTAGTGTCTGTGCGAATGCCGGCGACATCCCATACTCTCTTTCGAAGCCTGCCAAATGCAGAGCTGGCTTTGCTGATTCTTGAGAGAATTTCAGTATCAACACGAGCCGCGGAAGACAGTGTACTGCCAAGATAGGTGAAGTTCTCCGACACCTTCAGAAGACTGTCATGGACTTTGATATTTGGGGTCACAGGATACTTGTCGTCTGGAGTAGGCTGATGGAGCACTTCCGTCTTCTTTGTGCTTATTGTGAGGCCAAAGTTGTCACAGAGAGTATGTATAGATAGACAAATCTCACATCCTCCAGGTCACGAAACTAGGTAGCTGCGGTAAACAAGAATTGAAAGAGACCGCCTTCACCAAAGATAGAGTGCATATCTCTTTACTATGGTTTGTTCCATATTTTTGGGCTGATTGAAACTATTTAGAGCCGTTTGTAAGCTCTTATGCCCCGTGGAAATGCACAAACGGGTATTGCTTACCGCAGCGACCTAATTTCCCCTCCATGCTAACAATGGTTTCGCGGCGCCTCCCGTGTCTCGCGGTGAAAATCTACCAATATTGAAACCTGTTTATAGTATTTATACATACATATTCTCTGGTTGTAGCCTACCTGTACAGAATTATGGAACATTCGGCGCAATTTTCTCATTGACAGCATGCTACCAACAGCTAGTTTGGCCTATGCTACTGTGTACGCTTGGTTTTGTGTCGACCATGTCATGAATGTTACCTGTGTTTTGCAAGACTATGGAGGATGATAATAGCCATATCATTCGTTCTATTCTTTGATCGTGCTGGTGTTATGGAATAATTTAGCACGATGGTCATGCATTTCGTGGTCACATTTTAACCTGGGCCAGATATGAGCAGCATTTCGCTCGCCAAGCAAAGAAATCCCCCCACCCTCTCTTCCGAGATTGGCTTAAAATTACTGTAAACGTCGGCCACTGATCGCGCACCCCCCACCCCCCCCCCCAAAAAAAACAACAACAACATAATAATGTGGTATATAACGCAGTCGGCATCTCAATGCAAATCAGATGCGCATGATTGACGTCAAGTTTGCATATTATATAATATGCGAATGACATCTTTCCCACGTAGATTCGCTAATTACATCAGGCCAAAGAATGTAGAAGTAACAAGAAGCTTCACTTCGTGCGCTCCCCGTTACTTTAGCACTAGCGTCAAGCGACATCGGTGCGAACCGTCTTGCTAGCTAGGAAGCGCGGTAAACAATACCCAGGTAGTCGGCGGTAAAGGGAAAGTTAATAGAAAATAGTCGAAGAATTGCTGCAGAATATAGGACATAATGACTGTCACAAACCAAAAATAATCAAGACTGCTACGTGCTCAATTGTAAATTATTTTTATATTTTCATATTTCAAGCATCTGACCTAAATATTTGTGTTGTTTTGGTCTTAATTAGAAAAGATGTCTAAAAGTTTTTTTTTTACATGACGCGTTTCCTTTAGATAAAGAAAGCATCTACCAATAACCATTCCAAATCTTCTCTGCAACAATTGTTGATTGGTAAGATTGTTGGGCTTATAATATAAACAAACATTACGCCCTTTTACTTTTAAAACAGCAATTAAAATGACAGTATGAAAGAAATGCATTTATTGCAGGGCATTTTGTGAACGAAACAATAATATCTCAGAGATGGAGGTGAGAGAAAGTACAGACAGTAAAGTACATTCTTATTCATTTAAACTCAAAATATAGATTGGTATTGTACATTCTCATTCATTGACTAAAATAAGTATAGATTGTTGAAGTAAATTCTTAATGATCTTATTCAACAACGGAGTTTAATTGATAAAGTGCATTCTCATTAATTAACTAAGTTATAGATTGGTGAAGTGCATTCTCATTAATTAACTAAGTTATAGATTGGTGAAGTACATTCTCATTCATTGACGAACACATTTGGTACCTGAGTTACATATTGATAAAGTAAATTCTCAATCCATCGACTAAGATATAGATTGGTAAAGTATATTCTTAATTAAGTAAAGTACATTCTCATTCAACAGCTAAGTTTTAGATTGGTACAGAACTTCAGTAACTAAGTAAAAGATTGATAAGGTATATTGTCACTGAACAACTGAATTGTACATTCATTTCATCAAATGGGAGTATTAAAAATGCTTGTTTCGGCCTTGTTGTTTAGTCAAATCTTATCATTATATGGTACTATAAATAAGAGAGGAAACCGTACAGGTCTGTTTTAAGGAGACGGTAGAAAGATAGATCAGATCTACTGTTTTTGTTACAGTTGCAATTCACAGCTGAACACCAATGACATTGTAAATTTCTAGATTTTTCGGTTTATATTGTTGAAATAAGCAAGTTGTACACAAACTGCAATGAAAACCCCATGTCACCCCTCTACTTAGCTACCGTTCTACCGCGCTTGCTCGGGCCTCTCCCATTGATATCCGATGTCGCATTCGGCGGCAAGTGAACCATCTTGTTATTTCTACAATCTTTGATCAGGCCGACGTTGGTTTGATGTATGGAACCCGCTGCTCTGGTAATCCTATCAATCCGACGGAAATCCTACATACATATAAGTCGGACTGACGTAAGTGTGCTGCCTGGAAACATAATATCATGTAATAGGCTAAGAGCTTTCATTTGAGGTGAGAGTACCGGCTGCATCCTCACAAGTGTCAGATCTGACCCATATTATTATAATGGATGGTTGCTCGTGCCTGACGTAGGCACTTAACGCTTTGTTTGACGCCATTATTATACATGGCTGTGGCTCATGACTCAATAATGCTGTATGGGTAGATGTTTTTTTTTTTTTTTTCATTATCACTTTAACCCTGTAGTGTAAGGTTGCCTTGTCTAAAAAAAACAAAAAACTGAAACTTTGAAATCTGATTTGAAATAATTAAGGGAACGGGGAATTATACTGACACGTATCTCATTTATTTGGGATAAATCATTTATTAGATGAAAAAGAAAGTGATCTGAACACAAAACATGTGGAATTCAGTAGGGTTAATAAGTAGCTGAGGTTTCCCGAGTTCTGCGGCACTTTTCTGGCTGGTGTCATACGTAAAATTTAAGGCCGCGTTCTTTCTCACCGCTTTGGAGAGGTGCAAAACAACCGCCGTTCTTTCTCACCGCTTTGGAGAGGTGCAAAACAACCGCCGTTCTTTCTCACCGCTTTGGAGAGGTGCAAAACAACGTCGTTGTTGGCCGCATTCTTTCTCACCGCTTTGGAGAGGTGCAAAACAACCGCCGTTCTTTCTCACCGCCTTGGAGATGTGCAAAACAACCGCCGTTCTTTCTCCGATTTTCATTTTGCTACAAATTCGATCCTCGAGTTTTCTCTTTCTGGATTTGTTTTTTCCTTCAATCGTTTCGGAATTTGAGATTGAAAAACAAGTGTATGTTTGTCATGATTCGGATGTTGTTAAAACTCACGCAGAGAGTGAGTTGTTGTTGTTTTACCAGGGCCATGAGAAATTGGCTGGTGGCCTTGAACGGCCCTCGCGAATTATAGTTGGTGAGTAAATAAATGTAAAGTTAAACTGTTAGAGTCACGCTTGTCGGTTTTAATGTTCGTGATTAATAAGTAATGGAGTAGGGGTGAAACAAGGTGGGGATAGTTGACACTGTTAAGTATGACTAGACAAGTTTTTGCACGTTAACTGGCTGGTAGAATAGTGCAGACGTATTACTACAATTAAAATGGTGGGAGGTTTCGACCAATGAGATAGCTGAACTAATTGGGCCAGCGGACTAGCACTGCTGGGTAGCCAGATAGTATAAAACATCGTGTAACGTTCAGATTTATGGAATACAGACGAGCAGAAGCATCGTGTCGTGATGTATATCCGGTTGGCCAGTACCTGAACTGTGATTTGAAGACTAGAAGTCCTTGCTAACGGACTGACTGAGCTCTAGAAAGAAAGGTCTGAGTGGGCTGACCTTTGAAAGCCCACGCTGCGCTATTTTGATGTTCGCGCCTACCAGTAGGCGTGACCAATGGTAATATATCTTATTTGTTCAAGCATAATAGAAGATCAGAGATAGAGAGAGAACCACAGCCTCATAGGAAGTCTAAGGAAACCCCAGCTGGCACTCGACGACGAGTGGCCTGTGTTATAGAATTATTTCCATAGTATGATTGAAGTAATATGGCACATTGTTGATCAATTGAATAATGATTGTGCATATATATAAATAGTTTTTTTTTTGCAACTGCATAATTACCTACAAGCCGAAGTGTGCTTCTGTAGGCTTGGAACGTTCTGGGCTCTCCTAACATTCAAGCCCATATGATTTAGGGAGAGTTTGCCTGGCGACTGGCCAGTGGCGACTCAACTGACACTTTAAATTGATATCTAGTTTCGTATAATATACCTATTTGCTATTGATTGCAGTACATCCAATAAGGAACCATAATTACATGAATATCATAGATTAAGTTAGTAATTAGAATTTATTGCTTTGAATATACCTCTATTGTCTTTTGTTTTGTTTATTAATATTTATGTAAAACATGGCCTGACCGGCCTGACATATATAGATCCTCTAGTTGTTTAATACGTTTCTTGTGTGGTTGTGTCCGAGTGTGAGTTAGCTGCCTCTCGTGCAGTCGAATGCTCCCCAAGACCCTAACTCTGCTCCTGACATCTTGAGGGGACATCCTCACTCTAAACTGACATCTGGAGAGGACCCCACTGACATCTAGAGGACACCACTAGCATCTAAACTGACATCTGAAGAGGACCCCGTCAACATCTGCAGGGATACCACTCTAGACTCCACTGTTATGTCATTTTTTGTAGTTTATAGTTTTGTATACTGCTATTTTTTTTTTGTTTCTCCCCCACATGTCTGGCATGTCCTCTCGTCATTGATCCTGGGACCACTACGAGGGACTGACAGCTAGTAACAGGAAAAGACAAGACCGGCGCTGTGGACCAAGGGAAAGAGCCAGTCCATTTCACCCAGTTAAGTGAACCATCTGTATTAGTCTTCGTTTGAGGGGTTCGTCGTTCCAGCTCCCCTACTTTTGACAGGCATTATTTTTTTTCTTTTGTGTTTAGATTAGATACGCGGGAGGTTGGAAGGGATCGAGACTCAGCTTACCTTTCTTGCCAGACTAGTCGATCTAGATGGTGGTTTAAACCGGGTGTGAGGTATGCTTTGCCTTGAATAGTTCTGTAGGGACCTGTTATTCGTGTAGATTGTTAGCGTTCTATCTTCCTCGTACTTTTAGGAAGACGTCTCTCCTGTGCTTTTCTTACCTATCTGTAGATAGTTTCAGGTTAGTCGGGTCTGTTGTCGTTTGTTCTTTCTGTTAGTCTAGTCACTCTGTGTAATTCTTGTCCATTATAGTGTTACAGTATTATATTTATATACTCATTATTGCTATTATTGCCTGGGATAAATCACGTGTCTATGGCACGTTGAGAGATAATCTGGATATTACAGTTGTTAGGCTTGTATAGCCAAGGAAGTTAATATCGTGAATATTGATTTATTCCGGTTTATAGCAGAGGGAACGCTGCTAGGAGTGTACAGAAGATACACTGGGAATATTACATTGGTATCGTTAGTTAACGACCAATCACGGAAGCAGTAGACTGACTGCTTGAGGATTAGGAGATATACGTGAAGGAGATAAGTGATCACTAGGATAGCTCAACCACTACTTGGTTGACTAAGACATACTGTTTGTTGTTAATTTCGTTATTTCGCTCATACTGCAGGAACGAACACCCGCAGAGTGCAATTGATACATTGCTTCCAGGGAGAATAAAGTTAGAGAGTTTTGATAAGTTGTCCTCGATTAGGACATTATATCGCATTATCGACCGATATCATGGCCGAACTACAGAGATATTTGGAACTCGCTCAATCATTTGGCATACCGGAAGCTCAGCGTGCTTCTTGGGTTGACCAGTAGCTAAAAGAAGAACGTGAAGAAAAGGCTGCGGAACGAGAAGAAAAGGCCGCGGAGAGATTACGCCAAGAAAAAGCCGCGGAACGTGACGAGAGAGCCGCGGAACGCGCGGAGAAACAGGCTCAAAGAGTGTATGAGCTCGCTTTGAAACAGTTGGAAGCGAAGCAAGCCCAGCCTACCGGGGCTCCGGAATTTGCTTCCAATAATAAAACGAAGCCTAAATTGCCAACCTTTAATGATAAGGTTGATCGTATTGATTCCTACCTCCACCGCTTCGAACTCCATGCCGTTTACGCGGGATGGCAGCGTGGTGAGTACACGTCATGCCTCGCCAATCTTTTGACAGGGAGAGCGTTGGAAGTTTTCCATAGCCTCACTATTGATAACGCTAGGGACTATGACATTCTAAAGACCGCGCTATTAAAGCGTTTCCAACATACGGAAGATGGATTTCATAAGCGTTTCCGCGATTGCAAGCCGGAAGCTTCTGAGAATTTCTCCACTTACGTGGACCGCCTCCGCCACCTGCTCAGCCGTTGGACTGAGTTGGCCGGTGTGGAAGAGGGAAACTACAAGAAACTTTATGATTTAATAATTAAAGACCACATATATATGTCCTGCCACACGGACCTGGTGGCGCATTTTAAGGAGCAAGCCCCCAAAACTACCGTCGAGATAACATCGATAGCGGAACGGTACGCTGCGGCTCACCCTAATCGATCGTTAGCTAAAGCTAAATTGAGCGAACCATGTTACGCCGGCGTTGCTACTAGGACACCGGTACCGTCGAGACAATCACGACAGCCCTTTCGACAGTCGCCGCAGGTTCGTCCACGGTCCGAGCCGCCGTTTAACAGGAGACAACCGAATCCCCGTAATTTTTCTCGGGACTGGGGACCCCGATACACATGTCCTTTCCCTACCGGAGGACCGCGTAACTACTATCAAGCGCCCCCATCTCCTTATCGAGATACACCTCGAAGGGATGATATTCAAATCCACTGTTATAGATGTGGCGGCGATGGCCACATTCGGAGACAATGCAGAGTTAGACTAGATGCGGCAAATGCATGCTCTGTAGCATTCACCGAAAACCGCGGTAGCAGAACTAGGAACGCCGAAACCGTAAATAAAGTTATTCCAGTTATGTCCGCCCTCCACGAGCTAGGCGCGCTGACATTGTATGAGGGACGAGTAAACGCCATACGAGCATCCGTATTGCGAGATTCAGGCTGTACGACCGTCGGTGTGCGTGAATCGCTGGTCCGTCCTGCACAACTCCTGGATCGCGATGCGACATGCATTACTTTTGGTGGTTCAGTTGAACATTTTCGCTTAGCGGAAATATATGTTGACACATCGTTTATAACTGGTGTTGTCACGGCCTGTGTGCTACCGAATCCGGTCGCCGACCTAATCATTGGGAATATTCCCCACTTAAAGGACGTCTCCGATAGCGAGCTCGAGATTTGGGACGATGAGAACGACATTGCGTGTATCACGACAAGACAACAATCGCGTCGCCAGAGTGACGACACATTACGATCGCCTGTCGTCAACTTGGATGTGACCCCCGAGATTTTTCGTAACGAACAGCGCACAGATCCATCACTAAAGCCCCTCTTTGCTAAGATTCATCCGGACAGCCCGGATACGACCAGGTTCTGTCTTAAAGACGACCTCCTATATCGCGTTTTTCGGGGCAAGCGCGAGACTATCATGCAATTAGTGATACCAAGATCATTTCGCCGTGACATCGTCCGCCTCGCGCACGACACGCCATTGTCGGGCCATCAGGGCAAAGCCAGAACAAAATCGAGAGTCCTGTCTCAGTTTTTTTGGCCCGGGGTTTACGGTGACATAAATAGCTATGTGTCGCGTTGCGATACATGCCAGAAAAGAATCCCCAAAGGAAAAACTTGGCGGGCACCTATACAAGAGATGCCGCCGGTTTCCACTCCATTTCAGCGAGTTGCCGTCGACATCGTCGGGCCATTACCGAAGTCGGATAGAGGCCATCGGTTTATTCTATCAGTAATCGATTATGCCACCCGTTGGCCTGAGACAATCCCGTTAAAAGAAATATCGGCCGATCACGTCGCCGAGGCATTGGTTACCATATTCACACGCGTCGGATTCCCGTCCGAATTATTATCCGATAGAGGTCCGCAATTCACCTCCGACCTTTTCAGGAAAGTGCTGGAACTCACGGGCATTAGGCAGAAACTTACGTCGCCATACCATCCACAGTCCAATGGCTGTTGCGAGCGCTGGAATGCCACCATGAAAGCTATGCTGGCACGCGTTTCAGCCGATAGACCTGGTGACTGGGACCGTCGACTTCCGGCCATCTTGTTCGCATATAGGGAACTCCCAAATGCGACAACGGGTTTTTCCCCGTTTGAACTGTTATACGGTCGAAAACCACGTGGCCCGATGGCCATTTTACGCGATTTATACGCCGGTTCTGATACCGACGTTCCTGATACGCGATCCGCGTATCAGTACATCGTCGATCTCCGACATAGAATAGTTAATGCATGCGACCTGGCTCGACAATTTGCATGCGTACGGACCAGGTCATTTATAGGATATCGCGATCGGGGTAGTCGGTTAAGAACCCTGTCAGTCGGAGATCGGGCATTGGTGCTGTTACCAGAAACGAACAACAAGCTACTCCTCACTTGGAAAGGCCCCTTTCTAGTTAAGAAGCGACTCTCGAGAGTTAATTATCTCATTACCATCCGTGGTAACGATAAGGTTTACCACATAAACATGTTGAAAAAGTATTTTACCGATGATCAAGGTCATCACGATCATTCTTGCCATGTTGTGGCCCAAGCAAACGCAGCGATGGTCACTATCGATGACAACGACCGGGAGCCATTACCTATGACTAGATCGCTCCTGTCCTTGCAAGCCACAGAGGACGCGACTTCCGTTAATATCAATCCACAGCTGGATCAAAGTAAGACACAGGACATAATGGATCTTGTTCAGGAGTTTGCGCCACTATTCACTGATTTGCCGGGTAAAACATCCTTAGTTCAACACGTCATCCGGTTGCACTCGGACGTACCCGTGTTTGTTAAACCCTACCCGCGCCCGCTGCACGCGCACGACACCATACAGTCCGAGGTGGAAAAGATGCTCAGCTTAGGAGTCATTGAGCGTTCGACGAGCCCTTACTGCTCGCCGATTGTACTAGTAAAGAAAACAGACGGTTCCGTTAGGTTTTGTATCGATTACAGGAAGCTTAACGCTCTAACCATTTACGATGCTGAACCTATCCCGAATCAGGAAGAGCTATTTGCGCGATTGGCTGAGTCGTCCGTATTTTCGAAAATAGATTTGGCTAAAGGCTACTGGCAAATCCCAATGGAAGAGGCCAGTAAACAGTACACAGCGTTTCAGACCCCTATGGGTCTCATGCAATGGAGGTTCATGCCATTCGGTCTCGTAACAGCACCAGCGACATTTGCGAGGATGATGAACATCCTATTGCAGCAGACACCATACGTCCTAAGCTACTTTGACGACATTTGCGCTTTCCATACGGATTGGAAAGGCCACTTAGAGGCACTTCGTCAAGTGCTTAGTAAACTTCGAGATGCCGGGCTTACAGCTAAGCCTAGCAAAGTCTTCCTGGGTTATACGCAGATTAACTTTCTAGGACATACTATCGCCAAAGGCGTCCAAACACCGGACGACAATAAAATAAGTAAAATTTTAAAACTCCAGGCTCCTCATACTAAAAAGCTGGTTCGTAGCCTGTTAGGCTTTTTAAGCTATTATCGGAAATTCGTTCCTAATTTTTCGGCCCTTACGGCCCCGTTATCCGATCTTACAAGAAAAGACCGACCCAATAAAAGTATCTGGACTACGCAGTGCGCCACCGCGCTCGCGACAGTGCAGCAACTGTTCTCCAGTTCGCCGCTGCTTATCCTACCAAATATTAGGCACACCTTCACCGTCCGCACTGACACGTCGGACCAGGGAATTGGAGCTGTTTTGCTTCAAGAGAGAGATGGCTTATTGCGCCCGTGTATGTACGCTAGCCGGAAATTACTTCCGAGAGAACAGAGATACGCTATCATAGAGCGGGAGTGCCTGGCGATTGTATACGCCGTAGACGCGTTTTCCCGCTACCTACTTATGACGGAATTCGTCATCGAGACAGACCATAAACCGTTGTTATTTTTAAAATGGAACCGAGCCAAGAACGCTCGTTTCACCAGATGGAGTCTGGCCCTTCAGGAATATCGCTTCATTATAAAGGCCATTCCTGGTGGAGACAATGTCCATGCCGACCTATTATCACGGTTACCTTAATCTTGTTGTATTTTAGTCTGTCATATGTATTGGCGTTGGATGGGACTGATACCTCATTCAGAGACCGAGGGATGGTATCACATATTGTTCACCCATTGTGAACACTTTTCACCTACCCCTGTGCTTTCCTTTGTTCCAACAGCTATTTTACTGACGTCGACCCGTATTTTGGCCACACCAGACCTTGTTGCCCAGGGTCGAGGACGAGAGGTCATGGCAGACCAGGAGTCCAGATCCACTAATGCCATCGATGCTACTATAGTTATCTTTTCTTGAGTATTATTCATTGTATGTATGCATTCCTGATGACATTCGCACAGGATCAATGTTGTACTCTAAAATTTTCGAGTTATGATTGTTAATGTCTACGTATTTAGAGGTCAGATTTAATCCTCAGAGAGATATATACTTTTGGACGGAACCTTAAGATTTTCATGAAGTTTTGTCCATCAAGGATACCCGTTCTGTAGGTTTTTTTCAACTTTTGTAGTAGTCTTAGTTATTAACCTAGTTAAGTTCACCTTTCGAGCAATTTCTCGACTCATGCCTTCCCCTTACGATAATCAGTTATATCGTTAAAATTGCAAATTTTAACTAGGGTGGGGGATGTGTCATGATTCGGATGTTGTTAAAACTCACGCAGAGAGTGAGTTGTTGTTGTTTTACCAGGGCCATGTGAAATTGGCTGGTGGCCTTGAACGGCCCGCGCGAATTATAGTTGGTGGGTAAATAAATGTAAAGTTAAACTGTTAGAGTCACGCTTGTCGGTTTTAATGTTCGTGATTAATAAGTAATGGAGTAGGGGTGAAACAAGGTGGGGATAGTTGACATTGTTAAGTATGACTAGACAAGTTTTTGCACGTTAACTGGCTGGTAGAATAGTGCAGACGTATTACTACAATTAAAATGGTGGGAGGTTTCGACCAATGAGATAGCTGAACTAATTGGGCCAGCGGACTAGCACTGCTGGGTAGCCAGATAGTATAAAACATCGTGTAACGTTCAGATTTATGGAATACAGACGAGCAGAAGCATCGTGTCGTGATGTATATCCGGTTGGCCAGTACCTGAACTGTGATTTGAAGACTAGAAGTCCTTGCTAACGGACTGACTGAGCTCTAGAAAGAAAGGTCTGAGTGGGCTGACCTTTGAAAGCCCACGCTGCGCTATTTTGATGTTCGCGCCTACCAGTAGGCGTGACCAATGGTAATATATCTTATTTGTTCAAGCATAATAGAAGATCAGAGATAGAGAGAGAACCACAGCCTCATAGGAAGTCTAAGGAAACCAAAGCTGGCACTCGACGAGTGGCCTGTGTTATAGAATTATTTCCATAGTATGATTGAAGTAATATGGCACATTGTTGATCAATTGAATAATGATTGTGCATATATATAAATAGTTTTTTTTTTGCAACTGCATAATTACCTACAAGCCGAAGTGTGCTTCTGTAGGCTTGGAACGTTCTGGGCTCTCCTAACATTCAAGCCCATATGATTTAGGGAGAGTTTGCCTGGCGACTGGCCAGTGGCGACTCAACTGACACTTTAAATTGATATCTAGTTTCGTATAATATACCTATTTGCTATTGATTGCAGTACATCCAATAAGGAACCATAATTACATGAATATCATAGATTAAGTTAGTAATTAGAATTTATTGTTTTGAATATACCTCTATTGTCTTTTGTTTTGTTTACATGTATTAATATTTATGTAAAACATGGCCTGACCGGCCTGACATATATAGATCCTCTAGTTGTTTAATACGTTTCTTGTGTGGTTGTGTCCGAGTGTGAGTTAGCTGCCTCTCGTGCAGTCGAATGCTCCCCAAGACCCTAACTCTGCTCCTGACAATGTTGACTCTTCAAAGTCTTTCAAAGCTCGTGAGAAGTCAAAACTTGGAAACGAACTTCCAACCTTCATAACAAAACTGGTGAAATTTCAAGTTTTAAAATTGAGTATGCTGCCGTTCGCAAATGAATCAGTGAAGATTGACGATTGACGAGATCAACTAATCAAGTGCAGATTTGTGACTCTGTGTAAGCCTAGGCTCCTTTGTCTCATTTGTAAACCAGCGAGCGGAAGTGAAGTATAGTCACAACAGTGCGTTTGCGCATGCGGAAAAAGCGGTGCGAAAAAACGCTGGTTTTTATACACCGCTTAGAAGCGGTGCAAAAGGACAGTGCCAAAATTTAATACTCAACTTCTTTGATAACATTATGCAGTCAAGAAAAGCACGACATTATCTCCTACAGTTACACATACATGTACCTTGTAGCTATTCGGCGTAGAATATTATATTATCGACAAAGTTAGTGGTAGAAGATGATATAGGGCCTGTTTTCAATGGAAAGTGTACCAAGTTCTGAAATTTCACAGCCTTGAACTTTCATCATATGCAGTCTTTATATTGCGGATCAGGTGCGCGCTAGGCATCCCCATCCAAGAATACAACAAAACTTCCATATTACATAGTTACCGTCGGTGTCAGAATAAGTTTGCAAAAAGAACAAATAAACATACAGACAAACAGGGGCCCTGAAGAAAATGTTTGTAATGAGTGAATTTTGGATGTTAGGCCTACACTATTGCTGTTAGTTCCAAAAGGGCCCCTTAACAGCTCAAGCTTTAGGGCCCCAAAAATATAGGTCCGCCACTGGTGTCGAGAAAAGTGGCTTTTAGGAAGCCCGGGCATAAATTACATTCTGGTCTATTATTTTGTTCTTCATAAAATTGCATTTGAAACATAGTTAAACTGCCACCACTTTTATTCGCAAGTTTAGCAAAAACCCTTGGATGCTCCTTATTCCCCACGTGTGCGCGATAACTGGATGAACCGGATTTACGGGAAATCTCAATTTGTTTGAACATTCATCTCAATGCAGGCCAGGTACGGACAAGTATAATACCCTGTGCTGGTTTGGTTCCTTCTTCTCGGATCCCTTCCAGGAATTTTCAAAAGATTCCGGCTAATGTTTACGGCATGCTGTTTATTGACATTACATAACCAGCCACCCATGGGCAGGGCCGTGATGAGCTAGTGCTGGGGCTATAGCATAATATGTTATAAAATATTATAAACTAGATGACCTACCGGGCATTGCCCAGAATAAACAATCATGTGACACCCCCCCCCCTCTCTCTCTAGTATAATAAAAGTAATAAACTACAGCCTTGCTTCAGAACTCATGCGCACCTCAACATTACGCACCAAACTGAACGCTTGATACGGTTACTTTTTATGACATGCACGGTACTATATATTACGAAACAAACATGCAAATATACAGATGTTACATAACAATAAACAGTGTTATTTTTTTTTTAAGTACGTGCTTGAAGTAAACAACTTTTAATTATAGCCATCATCTTCCTTATCTCAATTGCCACCTTCCTACCAAATTTAAGGCCCAAAGAGTGTTTAGTTTGGTCAGTTAGTCATGCCAAAGGTTGCAAGTTATTGAAATATATAATAGATGGGCCCGAAATAGAAAAAAATACACATTAAATATTTAAACACATACATGCACACTGTTACTTTCACACCACAGTCCCATCATTTACTGTGTTAAAGTAATAAGCTCAGCTAAAGGTAATCATTGACTAAAGTCGCTAACCTCAAACATCCAGTCGTTCATAAATGCTGAAGGCATGAAAGTACATGTACAAGGGTAATGAGCAAGTCCAGGACGCGAGAATCTTTTTTACACTGCGTTGCCGGAAAGGCGGTACTTCTTTGGAATCCCCGTGACTATTTATAATAACCGCACAGGCGATCATTACGTCACCGAATTCCTTGGGTAAAGCCTGTTAATTGGAATTGGGAGTCACCTCCCTTTAACATGGCTATAATTTTTTATAACATCCGAACAACCGGTGAATTCCTTGGGTAATGCCCACTCTAATGTAGATCTAATAGTCTAAAGAAATAGCCGCGAGAACGTGAAAACTTTCCTTGGTGGCAGAATGTTGTTGAACATACTCTTTGCGTCTCATCCCTCGAGACCCGCTCTGACACACTGCTGCGGTTCCCACCTGTGTGGTATAAATCTAGATCTAGATCTAGATCTAGATTCAATTGTCATTAGATATCTCATCAGTCAAAGCTCACACACCCTCATATCTGTGTGATAGAAATCTGGATCTAGATTTAATTATCATTAGGCTACATATCTCAGCACTCATGGCTCACACTCTCCTGTTATGCAATATATAAATCTAGATCCAGATTTAATTATCTTTACAAATTACATATCTCATGACTCAAGGCTAACACTGTCATACCTGTATGGTACAAATCAAGATCTAGATTTAAATATCATTACACATATCTCATCACTCAAGGCTCACACTCTTATACCTGTATGGTATAAATCTAGATCTAGATTTAAATATCATTACATATCTCATGACTCAAGGCTCCCACTGTCATACATGTGTGATATAAATCTAGATCTAGATTTAATTATCATTAAGTATCTCATGACTCAAGGCTCACACTCTCATATCTGTGTGATGTAAAGCTAGATCTAGATTTCATTATCATTAAGTATCTCATGACTCAAGGCTCACACTCTCATATCTGTGTGATATAAATCTAGATCTAGATTTCATTATCATTACATATCTCATCACTCAAGCCTCACACTCTCATATCTGTGTGATATAAATCTAGATCTAGATTTAATTATCATTACATATCTCATCACTCAAGCCTCACACTCTCATATCTGTGTGGTATTGATATAGATTTAATTATCCTTACATATCTCACCCTCTCAGATCTGTGTGATGCTGGCTAGATCTAAGCATAATTTTATCTTTCATCGCTCATGGCTCAATCTCTCATATTTATTGCTGCTGGTCAACAGCTCTGTGATAGGAGATTAGATTTAATTAGGCCTATGATTTCATATTTTATTATTCTTGTCTGGGTAATACAGATACATTGAATTATTATGTTGTATCTCACAATTCAAGGCTCACGCTCTGTCTCTCATACTGCTGCAATTCAACATCTGTGTGATCAGATCTAGATCTAGATCTAACTGTGATTCCATACCTCATAACTCAGGACTCACTTCCTCATAATAGATCTAGATCTAGATCTAGATCTACTGCACTCTGGCTATCTCTGGTGAATTTTAATCAGTAGCCTATCTTGCCAGTGCATCATCTTCAATTCATTGTAGGCCACAGTGTAAATCTAGAACTGCTTAAAAAAGCAAGACAACAGGAAAGTTTTTAATTGTAACTGAGATTTATTAGTCTGTGACTTTATTGTGCGGTAAAAATGAAGATAACCGCACTCGCTAGACCTCTAATCCTACAGCTCTAGTCTAAATAGCCTGCAGAGTGGAGAAATGTACATTGCACATATCTGATCTAGATCTAGATCTAGACTCTAGATCTGATTCTTCTGTGACGGAAATGACGGGCTTACTTTCATCACGTTATTCATAAATTATTAAAACTGACAACTACCTGAGATGAAGTGCTCGGCACAAACGGAATGGGTCGACTCACTTTTTTAAATGTCTAGTCTAGATCTAGATCTAGATCTGCTGGTTGGTAGCTTGTCAACCTTACCACAGTCGAACGACGTTCGGTCAATTCTTTCACTTCCTTTCCTTTGTTTACACGAATGGTGGGGAATCTGACCAACTTTTATCCATCCTTTCCACCCCTGTCGCGCGTAGCAATCAATGATAATGCAGCTAGTAGGCATTTTAGTTAACAAAACCGCTTCGATATAATTATCTCTAAGTTACACTAATCAGCTGATCCACCGGCCAAACAATCGCGATGGCGGAAAAACAAAACAAAAGCACAATGTGACGTCAAGCGCATTCTACCTATAAGTTAGCCTATAGTTGGCCGATGACGGAGCGGAAAATGCCTCCTACTGCGCATGCGATATTTTATTATCGTCACAAAGGGTGAGGTGGTGACGTAGAGCTTTGTTTGGCTTTCCGGCAACGCAGTGTAAGAAAGATTCTCGCGTCCAGGACACACTGAATCGGAATTGTTACTTGCACTCGTTTTGTGCGGGGACCCTGAAAATGCGGGTCCCGTAACATAGCCTAATTTTGCTGCTATAAAATCCGGAACTGCCCATTGGGGGCGGGTGGGGAGGGGGAGGGGTAATGCAAAGATAGCAAAATTACCTTATGAAGCAATATATAAACTAACCTTATCTTGCAGCTAAAACCCCCCAGAAGTCTGAGGAAAATAAGTAGATCTAGTGCTCAAGATTTGTTTTTTAAAGGAAGGTCGAGCAGCGAGCACGTCTTCTGCACCTGCAGTTTCAGTCCATAATACATAAGTAAAAGGTATTAAATATGCTGGTCATGTAAAGGGGCCTCAGGGGGATATTACATGCATTACTAAGCCTGGAACATCACAGCCAGTTGCCAAAATGTACACCCAAGAAATAATGGCAGAAGGTGTCTGTGTTTGATCGGATTTACTGAGAAATGATAGGAAATTATAGTGTGCACTTCTTGTCTGCCAGCAGCTGACTGTGCTGTTCCGTTCTATGATACCCTCCATAGAGAGAGAAGATTTGCCCCCCCCCCCCCACCCCCCGTGGCCAAATTGGATTTTATTTGCAGTTTTTGGAAAGTTTTAGGTTTAGGGTTAGCATTAATTTCAGCTAATTGACCACAAGGAAATTTTGTTGGCGATATGGCCACTATAACTTTTTCGGAGACTGTTCAAAAATAGGTGACAAATTAATTCCTATTCTGAGTACATGTACATGTATTTTGGCTTCATGGGTCAAATAGCCATGCAATGTCAAACTTGATTTGTTTTGTTACGACACAAACACAAAAGAACGGAAGAACTTTGGTCTCCCCTTTATAACAAAAAGCAACAATAAAGATAACGAAGTGTTTGGAACGACCGACTTGTAAATCTGTTTACAGTAGCAACAGGATTAAATAGGCTGCATTTCGTCCATCAGTCATCATTTCTTTGCGAAGTCCGCTTTCATACCGATGCTAATGCTCCTTTTCTCGATTATCTTTAAGTTTATCTTTAGGTTAGATTTTTAAATATTATTCTTATTTTTGCCCCCCTTAAGCCTCCCGGGAACCTTTGTAATGCTGATTAATTTGAATGAAAAGTGCGTTATAGGTGCCCTGAGAGATTACTTTAGAAATTGAATGATTACCGGGCCGAATATTCCCTCCTTGGGATAGATATTTTCATTCAACCCTCTGAATCAAGATTTTCTACTCTGACTTAATTCGTCGAAGTTTTCTATCTGTCTGTCTGTCTGCCTGTCTGTTGGTGTGTCTGTTTATCTATCTATCTATCTATCTATCTATCTATCTATCTATCTATCTATCTATCTATCTATCTATCTATCTATCTATCTATCTATCTATCTATCTATCTATCTATCTATCTATCTATCTATCTGTCTATCTATCTATATATATTATCTATCTATTCGCGCTGACAGATGTCAAGGGACAATACCACTGTAAATCTCGGTTCTGATACTGAAAATTGATAACCGGCCCTTTCAACTCATAGTACAGCACTGTGTGTGTGTTTAGGTCTTTATTCTAGGAGGTTTCGCTGCTACTTTTGGGTTTCCATCTCACTTTTCTTGTTTTATTTTTCTTGTTCTTGTTTCTGTGTGTTCTTGTGGTCAGGATTAGTTTTTTCTTTTTTTTTTTTAGAATTTTGCCCGGTCAGCGGCCTTGTTCGGCCTGCTCCTCTCAACTATTAACTGCCAAGGTACTTTTAACGTGCGCACGCACACTCCGAGCAGGAATCTCCCCCCCCCCCCCCCCAAAAAAAAAAAATTCCCAACCTACCGGTAGCGACTGGGGGTCGAACCCGGTACTTTCGGCATGAGAGGCCAGCGCTTTGCCTCCATACCAACGCGTCCCAATAAGGACAGCTGCTGTATGTCAAAGGCAGCTCTTTTAAACTTTTTTTGGTAAGGGATCGTATTCAAACTCTGATCATCACCTGTGACCCCTTGCCCCCACTCCCCAACACCATAATTTGCTCTCTCTCTTTCTCTCTCTCACACCTATCCATATACATTATGTAGCCATAGTGCTATGTTTGTCTTATTGTCCACCCCATCTTATTTCTCCCATGCGCTGACCTAATTATATTGACAACGTGGTTATATGTAAATTACATCTAAATTTCTTTGTCTACACCTGGACTTTGTACCATCCCTTTGTTAGTCCCGAGGACGCCTCGGTTAGTCCCAAACAGAGACGCTGCACGTGGACTATGCCCACGCTGGCATTGGTACCGTCTTTGTTTGGGCGATGCAGTCCCTCCCCGGGTCAGCTGACCACTGGCACGAATATAAGTTTGTCCAGTCTGACCACTTAGTCAAAGAGAGAGAAAATCAAGAACAGGGGGCCAACAGCACTGTGCTGAGGCCCCCGAGAAACAAAAGAACTCATCCCACTTAGTCATATTCCTATCTGACGGCGAGGGGGCACAGACATATTGAAAGCCAGTAGTAGTTAAAGTTCCATTTCACATATTGGGCAAGTTGGCATAAGGATTCTATAGGTAGTACTTAGTAATTTTATGTGCTTTTCATTGTTGTAGTTTAAGTTGAGATATTGTTTTAATGTCTCATGTGCAGATGCTGTACTAAATTATTTTGTGACCTTGTGCACTGATCAGAGAGTGGAAGATTCGTGTAATTCCGGTAAAGGCCTATGGTGTGTCCGCGTATATTTACCATTAATAATGCGTTTCAATTTTTATTCTGAGCCAGGCCTAGCTTTATTTTAGTCCCATGCATTCCTTCCAGCCCAGTTAAGCTACCATGCTGTTCTGTGCATGTTTTATCATCTGTATCTGCTTGCGTGCACGTGATTTGAGGTCTTTATTTTAGGAGGTTCGCTGCCCTTGGCATTTACACCTCACTTTACTTGTTTTATTATTTCTTATTCTGGGGGGGGGGGGGGATGATATGGATAAATTTTAATCTATTAATTTCAATTTTGCCCGGGCAGCGGCCTTTCGGCCTGCTCTTTACGATTTCCAACTGCCAAGGTATCTTTAACGTGCGCAACGTGCACACGGGCCCTCCGAATTTTTTCGTCCTTATCCGAGAAGACTAGGTACTCGATCCTACCCCCCAATAGGACCAGGGACTTGAAAATATGAGAAAAATCCAATTTCCAAGAACTACTCGATCCTACCCCCCAATAGGACCAGGGACTTGAAAATATGAGAAAAATCCACTTTCCAACATACTTGCGTGCACTTGTCGTGCCACGCGCTCTTTTATAAAACTAGCTGAGGTCATCGGTTTGAATATTGGTTTCAGTTCTGGGTGGTTATTATGGACCTGCTTCGTCTGGCCTGTTCCTATTTGTTTATTTTATTTTTGTTTGTTTGTTTTTAAATAAGTCTTACTGCTCTGCCTTTGTGAGTTGACACCCTGCGCATCCCGTACAACTGCATGATTTGCGCACGGGTTAGTGTGTTTGATAGTGAACACATCGCAGGTAATGATAACGAAACCTTAAAATGGCGAACCATGACTCGAAATAGATCTGAATGATGGCGAAACAATAAATTTGCAATAAAAAAAACTACAGCGATTTGAGACTTGTATGCCTACCGATAGTACGTTTTTTAGGGGGCATGCTGCATCAGTGCATGCTAGATCTAGCTCTCACAGACACTACTGTGATTATGAATCGAATTCCGGGGCCGGAAGTGGAAAAGCGATTAACAAAGAAAGTGGTCATAGGTTAACGAACGTACAATTCGGATCAAACGCTCTCGCAAATTTACTGTTCCATTCTTATCGCATTATTGGAATAACTCACGAATCCCATAATCTTTTTTATGCCTATGTACATAGGAACACTGGTCAGTATCGTACAATTGTGTGTGCCAAAGTTCAGTTCAATACGTCCAGTAGTTTTTGAGTCCATAGGGAACAAAGGGGTTTTCTTACATTTTTTTTTGTATAGATGCATTTCAAACTAGCGTCATACCAAAGTGATTGTCCAGTTGCCTGGTACATAGTAATTGCCTAATTTAGCCAGCTTTAAGCCTAGGTCCATACTGTGTAATACTATTGGATTGGAGTCCCCATAAATAAGCTTTCATTATTGTATGAGGTGTTCCCATTTAATATATTCTGGACACTGTTCATACCCTTGGACCCGCCTTGATCTAGTCACTAGATCCACGTGATTACCCCTTTGTGTAGGTTAAGCTGCAGCTATGGTCTGCTTGGCATCATCATTGGGTTTGGCCATGTACTAGCTACCTAGATTCTACGTAACCTCTAGGGTGGGATGGTTGTCCATAGCAGAGTGAGTTATTTTGTTTTTGACCCGACCACCAACCCATCCTTGTCGTCTGCTAACACATACAATTCTATAATATATTTCAGTAACTTGCAACCTTTGGCATGACTAACTGACCAAACTATACACTCTTCAGGCCTTAAATTTGGCAGGAAGGTGGCAATTGAGATAAGGAAGATGATGGCTATAATTAAAAGTTGTTTACTTCAAAAAAGCATGTATTTAAAAAAAAATAACAATGTTTATTGCTATGTGACATTAATGTATTTTTACATGTTTGTTTCGTAATATACATAGTACCGTGCATGTCATAAAAAGTAACCGTATCAAGCGTTCAGTTTGGTGCGTAGTGTTCTGGTGCGCATGAGTTCTGAAGCAAGACTAGTTTATTACTCTTATTATACTGGGGGGGGGGGAATCACATGACTGTTAATTTCTGGGCAATGCCCGGTAGCTCATCTAGTACATAATAATATATTCACTGGGAAAGAGATACATGCACATGATATAGACAGACAGACAGACAGACAGGTAGGTAGGTAGGTAGGTAGGTAGGCAGGTAGTATAGATAGATAGATGGATAGATGGATAGATGGATAGATAGATAGATAGATAGATAGATAGATAGATAGATAGATAGATAGATAGATAGATAGATAGATAGATAGATAGATAGATAGATAGATAGATAGATAGATAGATAGATAGATAGATATAATTCTTTATTTCCAATTAGTCGGTACAGTATTTCACACACGATACCCATACAGGAAACAATAGAATGGCATTGTAAATATTAATCTGTTACATGACTGAATATAACTGCTGGCTCTTGGCTTATTTTATCCATAAATAGATGTTAAAAGTTGACAATAACTAAGACTGGCGCATTTATTATTGCTTTACAATTTATGAGAGGCTGTTGCATGACATGATGGGCATCAACAGGCTGTTAAACAACATGATGGACATCGTTACATTTGTCGATTGTATACTTTGCATCGTTGTCGCCAAATGCGGTTGGAGCCAATTATGGCACTAATACTGCAGAATTTGGCAAGGAATTTACATTCCGAATTATTAAGATTGACCTTCTTCAAACTAGTTGTAAACCTCTTATGGACATTTCCGAGACTGCCTATAATTAGCACAATGATTTCACAATGATACCCTATGGCGTTGATCTCTAAAGAAAATGGGTAGTACTTATCAAACTTTGATTTGTAAGCTTTATCAATATAAGCATCAAATGGTATCGATATTTCTACTAGTTTGACTGTTTTTCTTTTTCTGTCAATCACTGTTATATCTGGCCGCACTTCTCTACGATGGAAACCGATAGAGTCACTTTCAAATATAGATGGTTTGAGGGCAGTGTCTTTCAATATGGTCTTGTTTCTGTTGAATGATCGAATCTTTCTTTCCAACATGTCCAAGATGTTGTTGTGTCGTTGTTGGTACATAAGGTGAAATTTTGTGCAGCCATTAAGGGCGTGTGATGCTGTCTCGCTTGGATGATTGCAGAGTTTGCACGACTTGGTGTAGGTGTTGGGGTAATACAGGTGTAACAAACTTTCAACTTCGAGGATTTGGAGACGACCACGGGTGGCGAACGAACGTAATTTGTCGTCTAACTTGTGATTGTTAAGATGCTCTGAAGACAGAATATGATTTATGTCCTTCGACTCACGTATTATTCGGCCTTGTGAGGATTTTGATGTTAAGATGTCTGCTTGTTCTTTCAGTTTCTTTTCTTTAAGGATTTGACAAAACTTGAATGGTTCCTTGATGTTTATTGAGACATTTTCATCAATCTTGAGTTGGTAGGCGTAATAATTGTCGATCTTGAGAAGAATGATGCTATTTCTTGCACATAATTCATTCAGGAATGTCGCGATGTGGGTTACATGGGGATATTTCGACTGACACTCTTTCGAGGTCCGCTCCCACAATCGACGAACACACAAAAATAAATACTTGCACTCTAAAAACTAAATAAATCAATTGCTTTCAATTTTAGCAGAACTGTAGGGCAGTTTAATTACAGGAATTAATGTAACAAATATAATTATAAATATAAATATCAATTCAAAGGCAACTGAATCTAACTAATGGAACTACAGCTTTTATAAAGACTAACGTATTCAATCTAACTACTTGCAGGTCATATGAGTTATATGGCAAAAAGAATCCGCGCACGTGGCGACGGATCTAACAGTTTAAATTCTATTAATTCAATGAGACATGTTAGGATATGGACATTTCCTCTAGACACGCCATGGAGAATGCTTGTACAACCATGCGTTGTCTGGCGGTAGCTCTGAAACTGTCTTCAAAAGTAAGTAGAACGGTTCACTTTCATCATTACAAATTAGTATGGACTCTCACCATGCGGCCCTCACTGGGAGTGAGAGCGCTGGATGTAAACGCTGTGGGTTTATATCAAACCAAGTAGCTTAGGCTCTGGAGCTTTAAATCAGGCTCCTCACAATGGACTGCTCAACTGCGTCTCTATGTCTCTCATCTGGCTGAGGACTATCGCCGACCACCTCGTAAATGGATTGTCTACATGTGGCCCAGAACTAAGTTCTGTATGGCCTTAAATACTGGACTGCATCTGCAGCTTACCGTCTAATTCCTGGATTGTGATTGGTGCAACCACTTCTAGCTCAGCTGCCGAACTGAGTTATTTTAAGTAACAGCCCTACGCAACGACCTTGGGTCGACATCAAAGGTCGAATTACTTCAATACAATATAATGTAAATTTTATAGCAATAAATTCTTAACATGTTCAAAACCCCGAGCTTTTACTCTGGATCACGGTTTTTCTGAACGTCAACAGACGTCTCAATAACATTTAATTCCTACTCACCCCTTCCCTCTTTACTAACCCTAGTTCAAAACACGAGATACAACAAGTGCTCAGTCATGCACACCTACGCTGTCCGTCTATCCTTCCCCACATCTTCTGTCTATCTATTATAAAAAAAACTGTTCAAAACAACTTGTTTACGAGACCAAGTTATGCTGGCTCGCACAATAATTACGTTTGTAAAAATTACTCACTGCTCTCTCACAAAAATTTAGTCAGTGGAAACATTTATGAATTAAATCTGTTCTTGACACACCCCCCACCCCAGTGAAAACTTAGGGTTTGAACGACATAACTGTCTACTAACGTTGCTATGTAATAGTACTTTGGAAAGGGCTATATAGTAAAAAATATATCGTTACTGAAAGTCAAAAAAAATAATTCTAAGAACGTGCATTAGCGATGGACAATAGCATATGTATATTTATATGCGACGTTCTGTGATAATATATAATTATTGTAGCACTTAAGAATTAAAGTGATAACTTCTCTCACACAGACATACTGTAAAGACTGAAATATTGAGCAACTAGCTCATCGCTTCACTGAGCGTAATTAATACATTCATAGAACATGAACGAACAATAGTTAATTAAAGTAATGGTATCCTGGCAGCAGTAGGTCTGGTCGCTCGGTTTGCCATTTCCTCATCTCATTGACCCGCAGACAAAGGCGTCAAGGTTGTCTGAAACTCAGGTCATGGTCAGGATGGACGCTAATGGAAAAAGGAATCACATGGAAATTTTGAGAAAGAATGTCCATAATTGGTAGGACAATATAATGTGAAACCATCCACGGTCTCCGAAAAAGGTGAAAAATGCTCAACCTCAATGTTCAACAGACTATTTTAGAATACTAAATCAAACGGGACAATACATCAGCTTGTAAATTATCCTCCCCAGGTATAGCCCGAATAGTAAATTTGTTTTCCTGGAGCGCAAGGCTCCATCTGGTTAGTCGAGCATTCTTGGCTCTGTTCGACTTAAGAAACAGTAATGGTCGATGATCCGTTTCAATTATAAATTCGGACATTAATAAGTATCGAGAAAATGCATCTACCGCGTAAACAATTGCGAGGCACTCTCGTTCGACAATCGCATAGCGCGTCTCTCGATCAAGTAATTTCCGGCTTGCATATAAGCACGGTCGCAAGAAACCGTCACGCTGTTGGAGTAACACGGCGCCTATTCCTTTATCTGATGCATCCGTTCGGACGACGAATGTCTGGCGTATATCGGGTAAAACAAGCAGAGGGAAAGTAGAAAATAAATTCTGAATAGTCTGAAGGGCATCAGCGCACTGAGGCGTCCAGACGACTCTATTTGGAAGATTCTTCCTCGTTAGATCAGATAACGGGGCTGAGAGAGAGGAAAAGTTTGGTATAAATTTCCTGTAATAATTCAAAAGTCCCAACAAGCTACGGACTTGCTTTTTAGTTTTAGGGGGTTGTAGTTTCAAAATACTGGATATCTTGCGATCGTCTGGAGTCTGAACCCCGTGGGTTATGGTATGACCCAAAAAGTTTATATGGTGATATCCTAGGAACACTTTACTGGGTCGCGCGGTAAGGCCAGCTCGGCGAAGAGCGGCAAAAACTTCACGAAGGGCCATTAAGTGGCCAGCCCAATCAGCCTGAAAAATACATATATCATCGAAATATGATAGAACGCAGCGCAATTCATTTAGTAAGATGTTCATCATGCGCGCGAACGTGGCTGGTGCAGTAACCCGTCCAAAAGGCATATATTTCCATTGCATTAAACCCAAAGGGGTTTGAAAAGCTGTATATTGTCTACTTCCTTCTTCGAGAGGAATCTGCCAATATCCTTTGGATAAGTCTATTTTCGAGAAGATACTTGCATTGGATAACCGCGCGAATAAGTCTTCCTGATTGGGAATGGGTTCGGCATCATAGATGGTTATAGCATTGAGCTTTCTATAGTCAATACAAAAACGCACGGTATCGTCTTTCTTCTTGACCAAGACAATCGCCGAGCAATACGGACTTGTTGATCGCTCTATGACGCCTAGCCGTAGCATGGCACGTACTTCTGTAATTATCGTTTCGTGAGCGTGCAGCGGGCGCGGGTACGGTTTAACAAACACTGGTACGTCTGTCTGAAGTCGTATTACATGTTGGACTAAAGACGTAGAACCCGGCAAATCCGTGAACACCGTGGCAAATTCTTGGAGCAGGTGTGTAAGATCCTGTTTCTGCGACGGCGCAAGCTCATCATTGATATTAACATCGTTTATACTCTCGGTGGCCTGTAATATGGGCAACGATTTGTCGATACTCAAAGGGTCCTCGTCGTCGACAGTAACTAAAGCCGCGTTGGCCCTTGGGACGACATGAACGGAGTTGTTACGACGATCATCGCTAGGCAGGTACTTTTTCAGCATATTAATATGAAATATTTTCCTCTGCCCACGAATATCTATCAAATAATTCACTCTGGAGAGTCTCTTAAGGACTCTGTATGGTCCCTTCCAAGTTAGAAGGAGTTTGTTTTGCGTTTGCGGCAAAAGAACAAGTGTCAGATCTCCGACGGACAAGGCGCGCATTTGGGCGCCCTGATCGCGATAAAATTTTGAAGAACTCGCTCTAGCGCATGCAAATTGCAGAGCGGTTTTGCATGCATTAATAATTCGTTGTCGGAGATCGACAACATATTGATACGCGCATCGCGTATCATAATCGTCGGTTTCAGAACCGGCGAACAATTGACTAAGTATGGCCATCGGGCCACGTGGTTTACGTCCGTATAATAACTCAAATGGGGAGAAACCCGTGGACGCGTTCGGGAGTTCCCTATAGGCGAAGAGAATAGCGGGGAGCTGACGGTCCCAGTCTCCAGGTTTGTCGGCGGACACGCGTGCTAGCATAGACTTCATGCTCGCATTCCACCGCTCGCAACAACCATTTGACTGCGGATGATAGGGGGACGTTAATTTCTGTTTAATTCCCGCTAATTCTAGTACCTTTTTGTATAGATCAGAGGTGAATTGTGGTCCTCTGTCTGAAAGAATCTCGGTCGGAAATCCGACTCGCGAGAAAATAGTAACAAGCGCCTCAGCGACATGGTCAGCCGTAATGTCTCTCAAAGGAATAGCCTCAGGCCAGCGCGTCGCGTAGTCGATTACCGAAAGGATGAATCGATGGCCTCTGTCTGATTTACTAAGAGGACCTACTATGTCAACTGCGACACGCTCGAATGGTGTTGAGACTGGAGGCATCTCCTGAAGGGGTGCGCGTGATGCTTTACCTTTAGGTGTACGTTTTTGACATACATCGCAGCGCGCCACAAAACGGTTCACGTCCGCGTATACACCAGGCCAGAAAAAATGAGCCAATATCCGTGATTTGGTTCTGGCTGAACCTTGATGGCCTGAAAATGATGTATCATGCGCGAGACGCAGAATGTCGCGACGGAACGACTTAGGCACCACGAGCTGTTCAATGGTCTCACGTTTATTTCGGAAATTTGTGTATAATAATTCATTTTTAATGATAAACGGAGAGGCATTTCGGTTCTGAGGCTGAACTTTCGCAAACAGCGGTTTTAGTGATGGATCGCTTTGTTGTTCCTTATAGAAAACTGTAGGCGTGACATTAAAATCAAACGCAGGGGTTTGTAAAGTACCATCCGGTGGACGTTTTGACTGTTGTCGTGTGGTGACACACGCAACGTTTTCGTTCCAAACTTTTAACTGGCCGTCAGGTGTATCATTAACCTGTGGTAAATTACCAATAATTAGATCGGCGACCGGATTTGGTAATACGCATGCCGTTACGACACCTGTAATGAATGGTGTGTCGATGTATATCTCCGCGAGACGGAATCGCTCGACGGAGCCCCCGAAAGTAATGCAGGTTGCCTGTTGTTCAATCAGCTGGGTCGGTCTGACCAGTGATTCCCTAACACCGATAGTGGTGCAACCTGAATCGCGTAAGACAGACGCGGGTATGGCGTTAACATGACCCTCATATAAGGTCAATGACCCGTGCTGATGGAGGGCCGACATAACCGGAACGGTGCCCGTCATGGGCGACGTAATTTCAACGGTACGGCTACTCTGTGCAGCCGGAACAATGACGGTGCAAGCATTTGCAGCTTCAAACTGAACCCTACAATATTTTGACGTATGACCTGGTTTATTGCACCGATAACACCTAATGCTGTCATATATATTACGTCTGGGTTGCATTGGAGGTGCATTATATGGATTATTATAATATGCCCAAGGAGGTGGACATGGTGGGCTCTGATAATGGTAGCCCTCGTTAACGTCACGACGGGGTGGACCTGAATAGCGAATAAAATGTCCCCGAGTGGGAGGTCCAGCACGGCTTGGAAAACCGCGAGCTTTATTGGGCGGCGGTTCGGAATATGCACGCGGAGGCGGCGTCTGGCGATGAACTGGTCGAGAATTTCTTGTACCCATTGGCGCA
This sequence comes from Onchidella celtica, assembly GCA_963931925.1. Lineage (NCBI taxonomy): Eukaryota > Metazoa > Mollusca > Gastropoda > Systellommatophora > Onchidiidae > Onchidella > Onchidella celtica. The sequence continues at coordinate 40,298,872 of OZ007570.1, read as the reverse complement.
GTTCCACCGACTCCGGCATAAAACGGTTCGCTAGTTTTGGCTTTAGCCAGCGAACGATTAGGGTGTGCGGACGCGTACTGTTCCACTAAAGACGTGATTTCCGCTAACGTCTTAGGTGCCCACTCTTTAATGTGGGAGACTAGTTCTGAATGGCACGCGTTAAATATTTGGTCCTTCAGAACGAGCTCATAAAGCCCTTTAAAATTACCGTCAGCGACACCAGCCAGCTGAATCCAGCGGTCTATGTAGTGCTTTAGGCGGTCGACGTACGTTGAAAAATTTTCGGACGGGTCTGGCTTACAAGTCCGGAATCTTTGGTGAAAACCGTCCTCGGTGTGTTGAAAACGCTTTAAAAGAGCCTTTTTAAGGATGTCGTAATTTTTAGAATCCTCGATGTTGAGGCCATGGAATACTTCAAGTGCACGTCCCGTTAATAAATTTGCAAGGCACGAAGTCCATTCAGTTCTTTCCCATCCGGCGGCTACCGCGTGGAGCTCAAAACGATGAATATAAGAATCGATCTGGTCGACCTTATCATTATAGGTTGGAAGCTTTGGTTTTGCTTTAACATTATTCGTTGGAACACTTGGAGCCGCGGTCGGTTGGTTTCCTTGCAGCTCTAATTTCTTTAGGGCAATTTCGGGCTCTCGATGAGCCGCTTTGTCGGCTCTTTCTTCTATTTCTCTTTGTCGTTCTCTTTCTTCTTTTTCTTTTTCTCGTTCGCGTTCCGCGGCCTTCTCGGCTCTTTCTTCTATTTCTCTTTGTCGTTCTCTTTCTTCTTTTTCTTTTTCTCGTTCGCGTTCCGCGGCCTTCTCGGCTCTACCTGCGGCACGCTCTTCTCTAGCTAGGTCTTCTTTTAGTCTACTCTCGCACCAAGAAGCCAGCTGGTCCTCGGGTATGCCTAACAGCTTCGCTGAATTTATATAGGAAGTGTAATCGGCCATTATGATTAGTTACACTCACAATAGGTCTCTACAGGAGATCTATTAATGTTAATGGACAGGTATCCGGATAAATTCACGCAATAGCCCGTCTGACAGTGTACTATGTTATCACTGTAGTATTTACGTTAATCCGATACGCGATAAAAAATATTTACTTGTTTAACTCCGCGATTATTAATCCCTGAGGCAATTTGCACTCGTCGGGTCGACGTCCCTAGTAGACGACAAAATACAAACAATGTTTCTTCTTCAATGAAATCGCAGTGTCCTTACTGTTATCACTGCCGATGTAATATATAAATACACGTGAATCAACGAATATTAGATCGTTGATTAATATTTTTAGCTATTTTTCTATAGCTCTTGTATAATTGCAATTGCAAGGTAATTTTATTACCGGTAGTTCTCTTTAAAGAACAATAACTTCAGTAATTATATACTGGATATTCAAGGCAGGTGCACAACTGCACTTGAATGGGGAATCAATATTCCCAATATATAAATATATACTCTGGCGTATCAGCCTTATACGTCACAATAACCAGATAAACTCAATCAATGCGTCAATGTAGACACATGACTCACACAGGCATTATATTAAACAAAGGAATGTACCAACACCATAATGATAAAGGTCTAATGAAAAAAAAAAAATACACCAAACACGACGCTAGACAAACAAGAAAAGACGAACGATAACAGACCCTACAAGTTCTGAATATAATTACAGATAGGTGAGAAAAGGACAAGAGAGACGTCTTCCTAAAACAACGAGGAAGATGGGAACGCTACAATCTAAACAAAGTGTACAGATCCCTATCAAAGTCCGTTCTCGCGAATGCGACTTCCCACAGTTTCAATAACCACTGGTGTTGCGAGACCGCACAATCTGTCGTCGAGACGGCAGAGTCTGCGACCAAGCCACCACTTTGGCAGGGGGGACCCGCAAACGTAAGAACGCCCTCGCCACCGCCCGTGAGTTCCTAAACACAGAGAAAAAGTATAAAAAGCCTGTAAAACACGAGGAGGAACACTCAACTCCCCAGACGCAGACAAAATTTTAGGATGGAATCACTTAACTCAAGGAACTGGTGGAGATTCCTTTAGCCTTTGCGTACACCACAGTCAGTCTTTTTTGTCTTTCACCGTTCAGTTATGTTGACGTCTCCTTGGCCTCGATCCTCGGGTCAATGGGAGAGCCGGAAATATGTGGAACAAATAATGAAGAAAGCAGTATACAAACTAAATAATAAATAATTTTAAACTAGCTCAACGTGCGAGACCACGTGAGCACTGAAACTGAAAAGAAACAAAAGTTAATCAAAGAGAAAAACGATATACTCTAATCTAAATAAACTATAAACTAAACAATGGTGTGTAGTGTCCCCTCCAGTGTCGCGATGTGAGTTACATGGGGATATTTCGACTGACACTCTTTCGAGGTCCGCTCCCACAATCGACGAACACACAAAAATAAATACTTGCACTCTAAAAACTAAATAAATCAATTGCTTTCAATTTTAGCAGAACTGTAGGGCAGTTTAATTACAGGAATTAATGTAACAAATATAATTATAAATATAAATATCAATTCAAAGGCAACTGAATCTAACTAATGGAACTACAGCTTTTATAAAGACTAACGTATTCAATCTAACTACTTGCAGGTCATATGAGTTATATGGCAAAAAGAATCCGCGCACGTGGCGACGGATCTAACAGTTTAAATTCTATTAATTCAATGAGACATGTTAGGATATGGACATTTCCTCTAGACACGCCATGGAGAATGCTTGTACAACCATGCGTTGTCTGGCGGTAGCTCTGAAACTGTCTTCAAAAGTAAGTAGAACGGTTCACTTTCATCATTACAAATTAGTATGGACTCTCACCATGCGGCCCTCACTGGGAGTGAGAGCGCTGGATGTAAACGCTGTGGGTTTATATCAAACCAAGTAGCT
>OZ007570.1:40275967-40290967 GCA_963931925.1 Onchidella celtica | reverse complement strand
GATAGATAGATAGATACATGTAGATAGATTGATGAGGTGTAGGAGGGAAAGAGAGCAAGGAACACAGTAGGATTGTCATGAGGAACACTTCTGTAAGAATCCACTGACTGAGCTAACCCACCAGTGGAATGTATCAAAACATATTATTCAGTATGATAGTAGGGTGTGTAGAAAATTTCAAGACTTCATGCGTGACACCAGTCCTGGGCTGGTGTTTTTATTGCAAGAGATTGACCTGAGGAAGATTTCAACACTATCATAGTGTATACAAACTGATAGCAAAAGAGAATTCACCAAGGGGTGGACGGTTCATTGTCGTTCGTTCACGCATGGGGCTGAAATGTCGCAGTTCAGGGCTTCCATTTCCATTGCACTGGTTATGATACATGTAGCAGTTCTCAACCGTGGGGGAAATTTTTGGGTAAAATAATGCCTACTACACGTATTGTACAAGTACTGAATGGCTTTTCTTTTTCTCACTCTAGAGTAGAGTGCAATTCTTTAATTTTTGTAGCTTTAATTTCATTGACCCAGGCTGATCCATCGTTGTTGTAAGACCTATGTCTGACAAAGCGGAGAGGGGGGGGGGAGGGGGGGTGCGAGGCCGAGTGTATAAAAAGTGCACATAGAGGGAATGGGGAGAAGATAACAACTATCCAATTGGAGAGCAGGTGCTTTATAGATGGCCCCTAAGGCAAGGCCGGATTACGATTTTGTAGGCCCCTGAGCCACAGATAGCCTACTCTGAGGGCTCCCAGATAATATAATTAATAAAAGCACGATTTTCGGATTCCTGAAATCAGTTTATTCAACTTCTGCAACACAATATGATATAATTTATACCAAATTTTTTTTATAAAAATAGTACGATTAAGGAGTTTTCGGGAGAACGCCCTGCACTAAAAATTTGAAAAAACAAAAAGCCGTGGACATTAAATTATAATTTCATTTAATCTCCACAGGCCCTCAGCCGGGGGCGTCTTCTGGGCTGCAGCCCATAAAGCCTATGCTTTACTCCGGCACTGTCCTGGGGGGAGTGGGGGGGGGGAGCTAAGCGTTAAGGGGCTGAGAACCACTGAAGCATGGTGAATGGAACTGTTTGCACTTCTACATGTTCTTGCCAAGCTTTCTAGTACTGCTGGACGCGAGGGCGACATCAAATCACATCACGTCACATTATGCATGCACCTTTAGCGCATAAATTGTTACTTTTATCATTAAACTGAGATCGTCATATGACAGAAGAAAACGTTTGATACAGTTGTGAAAAAAATAATGCTGCTGATGTTTAGATTTTATGCTTTTCAAATAAAGTACGGTTCTCGTTATTTGGGGGGAACCTGATGAATCAGATGTAGGCCTAGGTCTGACACGTATCGAGTGTGCTGTGTGAACCACGTGCGAAGAACAGGGCTACAGAGGCAACGCAATCAGGCCAGCAAGTACGTTTTTGAAAGCTGGAGGCGGCAGCGCGTTACAAAAAGTGAAAGGCTTCTCCATGCAATCTCTAGGCGGCCTTTCAGCGTGTAAAGAGCGCACCTGGAGGGAGAGGTGGGTTGGATTCTCAGGAGTTCAGTTCGACTTTATTTTAGACCCTTTAACTTCCAACTGAAAATATATTATGTATACACAAGAAAGAAGCGTGCAAAGGATTTGAAAAAAAAAAACAAACAAGCAACAACAACAACAACATAAAAAAAACAACAACAACGCACTGGATCATCCACTGTCTCCGCTCAGTGCTGCATAGAATAATTTATACATTTAATAATCAACGAAATGTAACTTGATTGTGTTAGGTCCTCAGCAATTCTCATTCAGTACCATTCTTCAACTTTGGTCGACCATTGGGAGGGAAAAGGGGTTGGGGGAGAGGTGGGGGATTGTGGGAGGGGGGGGGGGAGTAAATATCGTAAGAATTGAGGGTAGGCTACATACTTTATGGTTACGGGAACTTGACAGGCCTTGAGATTTTGTCACAACCTAGTAAGGAACCGAGTATCTGAGTCTCGTGACGTGCTGCTATTATGCTACATGAGGTACCAGGCAGTGGCCGGAATAAATCTTTACACCTACCCTTCTCCCCTCCCTCTCTCTCTCCCTCCTTTCTCTCCCTCCCCCCAACTCTCTCTGTGTCTCTATAATAATCTAGCGTCTGGCCTCAGAACTCATGCGCCCAACGTCACTATACGTCAAATGTACTCTCAATGCAGCAGGCATATCAAAGGGAGGATCAAAAACAACAAAAAAGTTTGTTTTACATTTTTACACCTTGAAAAAAAAATGCCTGAAACTTTAAAATGCACAGTTGGTTGATGCGAAAGCGTGTGGGTTAGATGAGCTGATAATTGAGAAAATTAATTTTATAATTTTTGACACTGTCATCTAGGCTGTAACGCCGGGCCACGAGCAAAAGAAGAGCTAACATTGTACCACAATGAAATATTCCCGCACTAATTGTTTTTCTTTATAATACAAGAATAAGATGTATATTATGTAGGACATTTAGGGAAACGCTGTGGAGGAGGAGTAAGCTGTAGACGATACCCACGGTGTGCACTCGCGATACTGGCCTTCAGCGCGAGTACTCTGTCCCTTGATCTGAGTTAGCTGATAGTGCCGTATTAGTTTAGTTTAGTTTAGTTTAGTTTAGTTTAGTTTAGTTTAGTTTAGTTTAGTTTAGTTTAGTTTAGTTTAGTTTAGTTCAATTCGGTTCAGTTCAGTTCAGTTGTCTAGTTCAGTTCAGTTCAGTTCTGTTCAGTTCAGTTCTGTTCAGTTCTGTTCTGTTCAGTTCAGTTTAGTTTAGTTTAGTTTAGTTCGGCTGAAAATTTACCGAAGATCTTGATTCCCAATTGGTCCCCGACCGTACTAAAATATAATTTAAACCAACGACATGCTCTAGCAGTAAATAACTGAGTATTCATGTATTTCCAAAACACACAGAAAATAATTATTTCATCGATCAATGTTTGGGTGGTTTAATCTTTTTTTTAACATTCTAGATCTATTGAGAAAGCCTAAATGTGTCAACGTTTGTACTGATCAACAAAAACAAACAGCTAGGGGCTACTCATAAAATAAACAGCGCAGTTTGAAGTTAAGCGACATAAATCAAACTCGCTTTCCAGACTACACCTAGAACTGATTCTTCTCCCCGGCGTGATTTGGTATCTCAGAGAAGATCCTAGCTCCCTCTTGCCTCACAAAATACACAATGATCCATTTTCTGCATTAAATTTGGTAGTTAACTAAAGGGGTGTCTTTATTGATTTTATGATCACTTATAATTTAAGTAGAGCAAAGAAGAGTTAGGCCCAAGACAGTGTCGTAAAATTGCTTGGAAGGAAACAAACCTGAAGACGTATAGCTACTCTTTATTGTTCATTAAGTTGTTTCACGATTTTGTGAATACAAAACGAGTGCATGTAATGAGCAGAATCAAATAAATATCCGTTAACAGATTACTAAGTCAGACATAATTATAATGTTTAATTTATTACTTTTTGTCTTTGTGTAAGTTTCCTCAATCTCTTCTTACATTTTATTACTATGAAAATACAAGTAAAATGAAACAACAACGACAACAACAACAATGGTATGTTCATAATGCTAAACTAATCTCAATCTCTTGAGAGACGATCTATATAACACTGTGGATTCGAACTCGATATGGTACATAAGACCTATCTTGGGTATGTAATCACGGTGACGACTCTTATCGAAATCGACCGCAGAAAATGCCAGGATAGTAAATTCTTTTTTAAAATGCAGACCAAGGCACGGCCTGCCCTGCCGACCGAGGAGAACGTAGTCTGTTTTCTATGATTAAATTTAGATGTTACTCTGATGTGTTCTTTGAAAGTGCCTTCTTTAAATCACTGAACAGGACGCAGTGAAACGCCTCCTGGCAACTGTGAAAGAGCAACTAAAGAACAACACAGTACTAGTCATCTACAGTTGCAGGTACTTTTTTTGTGCTTTGCGGAAGATTCAAAGTTTTAGAACCCAATTCACAAGTTTATGTCACAATATAATCCATTTTAAGCCTACAGTTCTCTGTGAACTTAATACAAGTAAATGCATTATTTGCGGTCATGTGCATGCTAATATTACTGTAAGTAAAATGTTGTAATAATTCTCGTGTAACATAATCTCAATTATAGCCTAGAACCTTAGGTCCCAATTGGAATACAAGGAACTGAAACTGCAAAAACTTCATATTTTTCTTTCTTCCCGTGACGGATAATTTTGTGTTTCCTACTTTTCGTTCGAGGATGTCTGTGATCGTAAACATCATCTTGGTTGTGGTCGCAGCTGTTGTTCTTAAATGGCAGTTGGACAGATATGCACAACAGACTCTGCCGTTTATCAAGACGTTTAAACCTGCCTATGATTATGTCATAGGTGAGTATTTTCTATTAAATGAATGTCGTACTTGCATGCGTGTATATCCTCTATATGATAGTCTTTCATTCTTTTATATTATCTAAAACTGAAATTAGCCTTAAATTCGGTGTTGAGTTCTAAATTACTTGAAAAAAAAAGAAAGAAAAAACCTATAGGAATCGTGACTTTCCCATTTGTGCAATTTCCTGTACTTTTAGTTAACCTTTCCAACGGTTCTAGATTCTTCTGCCACGATTTCCATATTGCGGTAGGATATTTATTTATTTATTTTTTTTCTTTCTAAAGTTTTGGGTTTGTTCCCGTTTAACCTCCAGCTTTTAGAGATAGATCTAGCTGTTGTTCGGGGGACAAAGTGTTTTACATAGAAAGCTATAGCTGAACAGTGAACACAGCTCTGTATTTTCTCTATTTGGCTTTGTATCTATCTATTATATATTTCAGTAACTTGCAACCTTTGGGACCAAACTATACACTCTTCAGACCTTAAATTTGGCGGGAAGGTGGCAATTGAGATAAGGAAGATGATGGCTATAATTAAAAGTTGTTTACTTCAAGCATGTATCTTTAAAAAATAACAATGTTTATTGCTATGTAACATCTGTATCTTTGCATGTTTGTTTCGTAATATATAGTACCGTACATGTCATAAAAAGTAACCGTATCAAGCCTTCAGTTTGGTGTGTAGTGTTCTGGTGCGCATTAGTTCTGAAGCAAGACTGTAGTTTATTACTTTTATTATATGAGAACTTTTATTATATGAGAGAGAGAGAGAGAGGGGGGGGGGTGGAGCACATGATTGTTTATTCCGGGCAATGCCCGCTAGGACATCTAGTTATATATATTTCAGTAACTTGCAACCTTTGGCATGACTAACCGACCAAACTATACACTCTTCAGGCCTTAAATTTGGCAGGAAGGTGGCAATTGAGATAAGGAAGATGATGGCTATAATTAAAAGTTGTTAGCTTCAAGCATCTATTTTTAACAAATAACAATGTTTATTGCTATGTAACATCTGTATTTTTTGCGTGTTTGTTTCATAATATATAGTACCGTGCATGTCATAAAAAGTGACCGTACAGTTTTGGTGCATAGTGTTGTGGTGCGCATGAGTTCTGAAGCCAAACTGTAGTTTATTACTTTATTATACTAGAGGGGGGGAGGGGGGATCACATGATTGTTTATTCCGGGCAATGCGCGGTAGCTCATCTAGTTAGACTGTATCTCCCTACACTGGTTGGTCAATCTCGATGTCAGGTTTTACCAGCTAACTTTGCATTTTTAAAATATCTTTTCAAAGACCAAATAACACGGAACCTTGTTGTAACTTAGTTTTCCTTTGTGTGTGTGTGTATGTGTCTGTCGTCTGTCTGGGTGTCTTTCTTTTTCTCCGACTTTCTGTCTCACCCTTTCTCTCTGCCTCTCATTTCTCTTTCTCTCTGTCCCTGCCTCTTCTGTCTCCCTCTGATCTCTGCCTCTCTCTCATCGTGTCTGTATTGTGTGTGTGTCTTTTTATCCTTCTCTCCTACCCCCCCCCCCCGATTTTTCTCCCTGTCTTTTCTGAATCCTCATCCAATCCCCGTCTCTCGACCCTTCTCTCTTACACCACCCCTCTGTGTGTGTGTATGTAAGTGTGTCTGTCTGTCTGTCTGGGTGTCTCTCTTGTTCTCCGTTTTTCTGTCTCGCTCTCTCTCTCTCTCTCTCTCTGCCTCTCATTTCTCTTTCTCTCTGTCCCTGTCTCTTCCTAATATCTGCCTCTCTCTGATTGTGCCTGTATTGTGTGTGTCTCGTTATCCTTCTCTCCGTCCCTCCTTCCTGCCCGCTCTTTCCCCCCTGTCTTTTCAGTTTCCTTATCCAGTCCTCGTCTCTCCTCCTTTCTCTCTTACACCATCTCTCTCTCTCTCTCTCTCTATGTCTGTAAGTGTGTATGTGTGTGTGTGTGTGTGTGTGTGTGTTCCTTTTCCTTTAGTTAACGACTACCTGCCATTTTGAGGTACATATAGATAGATAGATAGATAGATAGATATACCGATTGACAGATGGGCAGATAGATAGATTACCAAATCACATAGACTACAGGGATTCATAGTTTGTAATGAAGATGAAAAATGTCGACAGCATGCCCGCTGTTAGCACGGTAGGTCGCAAAGAGACCAGACTGGTTTACCAAGAGTAAATAGACCCTATATTACCCTTCCCTCCCACCCCCACCCCCACCCCCCGTTAAAATTAGAGTATGCCTTCTAAGTAGGACATAGATCTCCTGTATGTCATGAAGGCACGTTTGCTATGTTCTTCTCTCCTATGTTTGTTTGTTACCGACAAATGGCCAAATCAGTGATATGTGAAGGACTTGAGGTCGCATGATAGAATACCATGGACGTTTTTTTTGTTTTTTTTTCTCTTTTTAATTTTGGATTATTCTTTATTCTGATATCGAAAACGCCAAACGAACCTTCAATTACTATTCCCAAATATGACACTTATTGACGACAACAAAATAATCGTACTTTTGTCTACGGCTGTAAGTTCTTATTCAACATATGAAATAATGCATTCTGCCGTGGAATATACAAGGGAAAATACATTGGGTTTCTGAAGAAGGCAGGATCTGCAACAATACTTCATGCGATAAGAGTCAGCCGAGGCAGGTCGTCATTAATATCTGATGTTGATTGTTATGTTTCGTTTTCATCTCCCACAATTTGTAATGAACTAAAAGGTCCAGTAGTGACATAAAGTGGGGTTAAGACTGTTTCAGGGAGTAGATGCGGCGATGCCTTTTTGAAAATTCCAGCAGTTGTAATGGGGACCAGAAAAATATGTAGCCTGCAAATCAGCTTTGAGAGAGAGAGAGAGAGAGAGACAGAGAAAGAGACAGAGAGACAGAGAGAGAGACAAAGAAATAGATAGATAGATAGATAGATAGATAGATAGATAGATAGATAGATAGATAGATAGATAGATAGATAGATAGATAGATAGATAGATAGATAGGTAGATAGATAGATAGATAGATAGATAGATAGATAGATAGGTAGATAGGTAGATAGATAGATAGATAGATAGATAGATAGGTAGGTAGGTAGAGAAGGACAGAGAAGAGAAGGACAGAGAGATAGAGAGACAGAGAGAGAGAGAGAGAGAGAGAGAGAGAGAGAGTGAGAGAGAGCGAATGGGAAGAAAGATCAACACTATTAGGGACAGACTGACATAAATACAGCTAACAGAGTTTGAGATGAATCAAAGAGACAAAAAAGAACAAAAAGGAAAAAAAAACGGGGGGGGGGGGGAGATGGGCTAGCGCTTCAAATTTGAAATGGAGCCAAAATGACTGGTTTCCCAAGCTCACTCATTCTCTCAACATGGGCAGCCTAGGCCAATCGGTAATGATGGGTGACAACACTGATTTACTGAGAATATGAAATCGAATCCTTGAGAAAAATTGATAATTATCTATTGCAAAGATACTGGATGGTTCGTTTGCAGAAAGTTCCGATAAATGAAACTATAGACAGGCTAACAAGCGGCAGACAGTCAGTGAAGCACAGAGGATGCCTTGCAGACACAGTTAGATGGACTGGTGAAATGCAAGAGTGATTTCACGTGTAGGAAACGGAAACGTCAAAAATCCATCAAGTAATAAAAAGAAAGAGTGCTTCCATGTGTACAGAAAAGCCGTTTCCGTACACATGAAAAAATTCTTTCTATTTCACTACTTGAAGGGTTTTTGACGTTTCCGTTTCCGTACACATGGAAACTCTGCTTTGCTTCATCTTTGTAAATCGTAATTATGTAATCTTCACTGTGGAAGAAAATCATGGACGTACATTGTTTTCTTTCCAGTTGGTGCAGGCACAGCAGGATCTGTTTTGGCCAACCGTTTATCCGAAGATGGAAACGCCACAGTTCTACTGCTGGAAGCTGGTGAAAATGATCAGGGAAATGACAATATTCGGGTTCCAGCCTTTGCTCCTCTTAACCAAAGATCGGACGTGGATTGGCAGTATTACACTGAGCCACAGGATGATGTCCTGAAAGGTTTTGTAGACGATGTAAGTTTAATCTGTTCAGGATAACCACTTGAAATAGCAACCACTCAGCCAGCATCTCTTCAACAATCCGACGTTGATTTGTATTTCAGTAGGGTTGCTAGGATTACGGTGGGGGCTAATTTCTTACATTAAACCGACGTCGGGGCGACCAGAAGGTCTATGAATGACCGATGGCATTCCTATGTGCAGACTAGACGTCAGTCCTAGGCGTCGTATTTCGTACAGTTGCTGTCTAGGAAATTGATATTTTGTGAATTAGATCACGGATGATAATATTATTACTGTTCTTTAAACGGAACATAGAAACAGGGCAAATATTACCATGCTTGGACGTCAATTTCTAACCAGAGAGTCAATATGGACGTAAAGCCGGAGGGATCTGAAATCAGGGTTACATTGACAGATAAAACTGTTTTCTTGTTTACGGAAACGACCACAAATTACCAAGAGACGGTAGCGTCGGAGGTGATCGAGTCAAGCTGGGCTGGGCCGTCTTCGGTGGAAATATAGCCTACGGATCGGTGCAAAGAAGGGTATAATATTTACGAGCTGGCCAAGAAAAATCCCCTAAGTAGTACAAAGAAAGTGTGTTTCCATGTGTACGGAAATGTACATAGGAAAACATCCTTTCTACTTCACTGCTTGAAGGGATTTTGATGTTTCCATTTCCGTTTGAGTACACATGAAAACACAGCTTAACTGTCTCACAGGACGTGAAATATACATGGACTTTTCTGAAACAACGTTTAGGTTTGTTGCCTTCCCGTTTCAGATGCTTCTGCCGCTGATGTGGTCACTTTTTTAGCTAGTGGCGCAGCGAGTCGAGTCTATTTTGCTTCAGTTTGGACTCAGACTTGAAATTTGTGTCAGTCTCAGTAGTGGGCGATGTCTCGTTTTACCCTATAATCCATAAAAACGGGGCAAAACAAATTTGAGCGAGTGCAGTGTGTTATGGGCCATTCCCACCCAGCAGCCCTGCCTAATGAATACATGACTCATAGGTCTGATGTCAAGATTGGTAGAATGACCCTCACGTCATCTTTCCTACGTAAATCCACTGGATACAATATCGCACCGACGTCGGCTTGATGCAAGGAATCCACTCTTACCGGTAATCCCACTAAGCTGTTGGATTGATTTAGAGTTGCTGGCTGGAGCCTTCTTTTTGGAGGGGGGGGGGGAGGGAGAAGTGTTATAATGACTTGCATTAACACAATGGACTACTTTACTGGTGATTATTCAGGGTGAGTCGTTGGTGAACAGAGTGGCATGGGCTCTTGTGCTCATATTGTGTGAAGTCTGCGTTTGTAGTACCGTACCAATCGTTTACGAAAGAGATTTAACATGAATTGTGCATGTTATGCCCATCTGTTTATTCTTATTCTTCTTAGGCCTTGTCCGTGCACTGCAGGATGTAGCCCTCCACCAACTATCTCCATCCTTCTTCATGCATATCTGAAGAAGGCACTATGCCTGCGGATCCATGAAAGAATTATTTTCTGACCTGGATGCGCAATGCATCTTGATCTTTCTGAGAGAGCTAAAGTCTACAACTTGACCTAATAACTTTTATATTCGTTTACAAAACCTTTTCCAGATCTATACAAAATGACTTTTAAATTTTACCAGTGTGTTAAAATTAAAGGAATGTACTTAATTCTGTGTTAAACTCAACAGCTCTGAATACGAAACATAAAAAAAATAAAGAAAGACCGTCTCTATTCAGGCCGTTACCTAGAGGTCCGAATAGACAAAACACCCCACCGTTACCCTGTTCAGGCCGTTAGGTGCCTCTAGGTAGCGGCCAGAATAGACACTTCTATAAAGTAAATATGCCCAACTGGACCATGACGGGCGCAGAGTGGCCGTTATCGTGCCGACGCGCCGTAAAACTCAAGCTCAAACTCAAACTCTCCGTTTTTCTTCCGACGCGTCCATGCCTGTCCACCTGTCTGCCAATATCATCTCTACATCATCTCTATAGCTCAGGGCGTCCTCTTGCTCTCTTCCCTTTTCTACGCTTCCATTCAAGTACAAGGCTTTGTCCATCTGTTGTCTTTCATTCTTCCGATAATTATATGACCAGCCCATTTCCATTTTTGTCGTAGTAGGCCTATAAATTTCTCCTTGTCTGTGTCAAGAAGAGATTTAATTCATAAATGTTTCCACTGACTAAATTTTTGTGAGAGAGCAGTGAGTAATTTTTACAAACGTAATTATTGTGCGAGCCAGCATAACTTGGTCTCGTAAACAAGTTGTTTTGAACAGTTTTTTTTATAATAGATAGACAGAAGATGTGGGGAAGGATAGACGGACAGCGTAGGTGTGCATGACTGAGCACTTGTTGTATCTCGTGTTTTGAACTAGGGTTAGTAAAGAGGGAAGGGGTGAGTAGGAATTAAATGTTATTGAGACGTCTGTTGACGTACAGAAAAACCGTGATCCAGAGTAAAAGCTCGGGGTTTTGAACATGTTAAGAATTTATTGCTATAAAATTTACATTATATTGTATTGAAGTAATTCGACCTTTGATGTCGACCCAAGGTCGTTGCGTAGGGCTGTTACTTAAAATAACTCAGTTCGGCAGCTGAGCTAGAAGTGGTTGCACCAATCACAATCCAGGAATTAGACGGTAAGCTGCAGATGCAGTCCAGTATTTAAGGCCATACAGAACTTAGTTCTGGGCCACATGTAGACAATCCATTTACGAGGTGGTCGGCGATAGTCCTCAGCCAGATGAGAGACATAGAGACGCAGTTGAGCAGTCCATTGTGAGGAGCCTGATTTAAAGCTCCAGAGCCTAAGCTACTTGGTTTGATATAAACCCACAGCGTTTACATCCAGCGCTCTCACTCCTAGTGAGGGCCGCATGGTGAGAGTCCATACTAATTTGTAATGATGAAAGTGAACCGTTCTACTTACTTTTGAAGACAGTTTCAGAGCTACCGCCAGACAACGCATGGTTGTACAAGCATTCTCCATGGCGTGTCTAGAGGAAATGTCCATATCCTAACATGTCTCATTGAATTAATAGAATTTAAACTGTTAGATCCGTCGCCACGTGCGCGGATTCTTTTTGCCATATAACTCATATGACCTGCAAGTAGTTAGATTGAACACGTTAGTCTTTATAAAAGCTGTAGTTCCATTAGTTAGATTCAGTTGCCTTTGAATTGATATTTATATTTATAATTATATTTGTTACATTAATTCCTGTAATTAAACTGCCCTACAGTTCTGCTAAAATTGAAAGCAATTGATTTATTTAGTTTTTAGAGTGCAAGTATTTATTTTTGTGTGTTCGTCGATTGTGGGAGCGGACCTCGAAAGAGTGTCAGTCGAAATATCCCCATGTAACCCACATCGCGACAGTCTGTTTATATTAGGTACTTATCTTACTCTTTATTCTGTAAAAGTCAAATTCCCGCTGAAGTGGGGTGAATATTGTATTCTGTACAAAGGTCTATTTTTTCCTGGCTTTTGTGACATGCCATTATTGGTCATGAATGGGTTAGAAATGATTTTAATTTTACAGCGCTCTTTCTGGCCCAGAGGTAAAGTAATTGGTGGCTGCAGCAGTATCAACGCAATGCTCTATGTCAGATGTTCTCGACACGATTACGACAGATGGGCGGATTACCTCAAAGATAACAGCTGGGATTATAAACATGTCCTACCTTACTTCAAGAAATCTGAAAGTGTTCGAATACCAGAACTACTGAAGTCAGGTAATATCAACACTGTCTAAACACAAGTGGTCCCACGCAACTTTCACGTCAACGTATGTGTCTCCCCAGTTGTTGAAATGTAATCAGGCAACTCATGATAATTATGTGTGTGTGTGTGTGTTAAAAGACAGATACATGTAGATAGATAGATAGATAGATAGATAGATAGATAGATAGATAGATAGATAGATAGATAAAAAGATAGGTAGATAGATAGATGGATGGATGGATTGATGGATGGATGGACGGACGGACGGACGGACGGACGGACGGACGGACGGACGGACGGACGGACGGACGGACGGACGGACGGACGGACGGACGGACGGACAGACATACAGACAGACAGACAGACAGACAGACAGACATACAGACAGACAGACAGACAGACAGACAGACAGACAGACAGATAGATTGATAGATAGATTGATAGATAGATTGATAGATAGATTGATAGATAGATTGATAGATAGATTGATTGATAGATTGATTGATAGATTGATTGATAGATTGATTGATAGATTGATTGATAGATTGATTGATAGATTGATTGATAGATTGATTGATAGATTGATTGATAGATTGATTGATAGATTGATTGATAGATTGATAGATAGATACACAGTCTCATATGTCGTGCCTTGCTCTAAAGTCCCTATCCTGGAGATTAATGTCCGTTATTGTTGTTTTTGTTGTTGTTTTACCAATCTTCATGTACCCTTGAGGGTTTTCTTTCTGCTGCCAGCTGGGAAGTCTGTCTTGACGTAATGCCGTCAGTCATGAGAGCTTCTTTGACACCACTGGTCCAGGTCTTCCTTGGTCTGCCTCAGGCCCTGTATCCAGGAAATAGCATTTTATACTGTCCGTTCTATTATAATTAAAATAATAATAATAATTTTAAAAAGTGGCATTCTTCCACTGACACCCCTTTCAGACTACCATGGCAAAGAGGGGCCACTTACCATACACAGTGTCAACTCCACATCTCTCACATGGACTGTCATTGAAGGCTGCAAGGCGTCTGGTTATCAGTACAATAACGATTATAATGGGAGAACAATGGAAGGTGAGACAAGAATTTTTCCCTCTTTGTTTTGTTACTTGTTTTCGAACTGTCCATTGAAAAATTGGGGAACATTCAACATTTTCACTTACTGTCTGTCTTTTGAGATTAATGTGGAACTCTGATCAATACAAAACTGCAAAACGCCTACAAATCAACTAATGAATAAAATCATTTCAGAACTTCAGTAATTTTGTTAGACCTAGATTAGGAATGTAAACTCATGCTGTTTAATAACTGCCATCTAGATTTTTATAAAACAAACAATCATTTCATTGCCTTTAGACCTGAAAAATCTTTTTACTGTTACATACATTTCTTAAAGAGGGTAAAGAAGTGCTTCTCTGGCTGATAAAGGTTGCGTTGGTAGGCTGTTTCTCGCAAGATTTCATTAATGCCTTGCGTGTTTTTTCTCATTATCTCCATCAAAGACAGCCCAACCCAGTTCGGCTTTTTGTGTATCGATGAGAGGTGTTAAGACATCTCCAGCTGATGTCAGAAACCTTGGCTATATTTATATGCTGACTCACTGCTCTTGACGACAGCAGAAATGCTGGGCTTAGTGGAAAAACCAAGAGACGGCGTGCCGGAGGTGGTCGAGTCAAGCTGGGCTGGGCGGTCTTCGGTGAAAATAATTTTACAGCCGACGAATTGGTGCAAAGAAGAGGAGAAGTGAAAACAAGTAGAGAGTAGTTTGTAACGTCATTCAGGATAATGGCAAAAATCAAAACACGAGTTTGTCCTAATTTAGGACTCTATTGCTCTAATACAGGTATAAGCCCCGCCCAAATCAACTCGATGACAGGAGAACGTCTCAGCGCGGGTCGCGCCTTTTTACACCCTTTTCTGGATCGCCCCAATTTGGAAGTAGCTCTGCACTCACATGTCACCAAGGTTGGTTGGGAAAGATAATTATTGATAATCAAGGCGTAATTAAGGAATATACTTTGGTCTGCATTACTTCTGATTAACTTTGTCTCTCAATCTTATTCTTTGGTCCCACACATTATATAATTTTAACGAGCTGGCAATGACCAGGAAAATAAGAATTGGTGTATAGTTCGCAGATTTGCCGTGTAACAAACAGAATAATCATGAATATTATAATTGTTGTAAATTTTTGTTACAGGTATTTTCCTTTCTTTGTATTGCTACGCACTATATTTGGTATCAGTGACTGTGTCTTTTGAACAGCACATCATCGTTATCTTCATAATTTGTTTTTCTTTAGGTGATTATCGAAAACAAACAGGCACAAGGCGTGGTCGTGATCAAAGATGGCAGAAAATACATAGTTAAAGCTAACAAAGAGGTTATCCTGTCCGCTGGAGCCATAGGTTCTCCCCACATTCTTCTTCTTTCAGGAGTAGGACCAAAGAAACAGCTGGAAAACTTCCAGGTAATAAGATGTATGTAAGAACTAACGTTTAGGCTAGTGGTATTCTGAGTCAAGTCTGTTGGGCGTCTGTTTTGACTCAGTGTGCGAGGTCTCTCTTTTCACCGTCTGACTCAAGACATTGGCACCCTCGAACTTAGTGATACAGATTTGTTTCAATCTCACTAGAGAGCAAGGTCCCGTTTCACTCCATAGTTTACATCTCACTCCAGAACTGAGAGAAGACAGACTTAACAGTGCGCCACTAGCCTTATTGTTATTTTTTTAAATTTGATTTGATGACAGTAACCAGAATCCACCGGGCATCCTCAAAAATGTTCCTCTTACGACTCCAAGATCCACATTATGAGG